>JAODAL010016699.1:20000-37500 GCA_025379985.1 Phyllomedusa bahiana | reverse complement strand
AAAAAACCCTTCAATCCCATACTTTCCCTTTACCTCGTCCAAAAGAATTTATTCGAAAAGGTTTCAATTTGAGAAAGTTCCTTTCACAGCAAATTCCCGGGGTATATTCCCGGTATTTCATGTCCCAAAATCAGGGAAAAAAAAATTTTGTCTTGTAAAAAGATTTAACTTTTTTCAACCCAAAATTTTTCATAAAGAAAAGATTCAAGGGTGGAGACAAAATTTTATCGGTCCAAAACTATTCGGCCCGACGGGAGTTTTTATGGCTTTAGTAGTCTCACCATGCCTATCTCCCTTTCCCATCCCGGAAAAGTCACAAGGGAAATATTAAGAGTTTGCCATAAAAAAACCCAAATCAGGTCTCCTTCATTTCCCCAAATTTAAATTTTTTCCCATTTGGAATTCATCAGCCCCCGAGTATTCACAAAAATTTTCGTTTGGGTTTTCTCGCAAAACTCTCCGGGCTTCAGGGGGGGGGCCGTTTAATTTCCCCTACTTCGGGCGATTTGGTGGTGCTAGCTCCATCAGGAAGATTTTCCTTTTCCACCTCCCGCTGGCTTTTTTCAGGGTCTCAAAGATCATGTTTTTGATCAACAGACAAAAAAACTCAAAATTTTCCAGTTTAAAAAAAATACAAAATTTTAAAGGGTTCATAAAACAATTTCCCCTCAAATGGAATCTCAAAACTGTCCCCCCCCCCCCCCATTTAGGGAGGGGAAAGGGATCTCAGGGGGGCAATCATCGGATTCTCGGGCCCAAAAAACAAATGGGCGGCCCCGATTTAAAGTGTTTTGGGGCGCGGGCATTTCCCCCACGATGCAGTACCCTGGGCCCAAAGGTAAAAATTTGTTCCCCTTTGGCCAAAAATTTTGTCCTCCCGGAACAGAAAAAGGGGATTCCCTAAAACACCCGCATGTCTTGAGTGCGTACACCCGAAGGGTTGAGGGTGGTGGTTAGACCGGGAAGACAGGGCAAGGGAGAAAACCCTTTACTCAAACACCAGGGAGGTTTGTCCTCACCACGGGTTGGGACCCCTTTGGGTGGGGTGCCCTTTTAAAAGGCCAAGGGTTCGGCAAAAGTGGTCTCCCCAGGAAAAAGAGGCTTTCTTCCAACCTTTTGGAACTGGAGCCCTCAAGTTAGCTCTGTCCCTTTTCAAAACCCAAACCTATTCAAAAAGAATGTTTCCCCGTACAAAAAAAGACAAAATTTTGGGATCGGTTTTCTACCTTTAAAAAAAACAAGGGGCCACCAGCAGCCCCCCTCTTTTCCCGGGGGTTTCAGGAGCTTGATGATATGGGCGAAATCAAAAAACTAACAAAATTTGCAAACAAATGGGGACCATTGAAAGGCCCCTCTCATTGTGACAGCGTTTTTGGCTCAAAAACCCCAAACTTCCTGGGAAACCCCCGGGAAAAGGAGGGCTAAACCCCCCAAAAACTTCAGACAAATTATTGCCCAAAATGGGGGTACCACCTGGATGCCATGGGGAACTCCAGGGGGCAATTTCAAAAAAAAAAACAAATTTTTCCCCCCTTTAAATCCAGGGGTTTCCCCCGTAGCAATTGATGGGGGTTTTAATTTAGTTGGAGAAAAAAAATTAATTTTTCTATTTCCTTTTTCCCCCCTTCTCTGATCCCAAGGTCCTTTCCGGGGAAAAAAATTTTTGGACTAGGAAAAACCCGGGGTCTAGGGGTTATTCCTTTCTGGCCCCCCCGGGCCCCCCGGGTTTCCCCCTCTCGTATTTCCCCTTTTCGAGAGGCAGATTCTGGGGAAAATTTTCCAAACTTTAGGAGGACCCCCCTTTTTCAGAAAGGGGATGTTCTACCTCAAGTGCACAAAAATCCCTCTGACGGCTTGGAGGCCCGAGCGGGAAAAAAATTACAACAGTCTGGTCTCCCAGGCGAGGGGTTAATAACCCCTTTTTGGCCCGCTAGAAGGAAACCCGCAACTTATCCGTTTTTTAAAAAGGATTTGGAGAATCTACAAAGGCTGGTGGTCCCCTAAAAAAAAATCTTGTTTATCGCTATCTTTTGTTTCTTAAGTTTTTCAGGAAGGATTTAATAAAGGCCTCAAATACAATACATTTAGGTCCCTTCGCCGCAAACAATGCTGGTGGAAACAAAGTTTTCAAACCCAAACATGGCAGAAGATTCTTTTAAAAAACAGTCAGAAAACCCTTAAAAAAGATGGTGCATAATCCCGTACCTTTATTTGGGGGCCCTTTTTCACGTTCTGAAGGGGCCCTTAAAAAGGGGCCACTCTTTGGCCCCCCTCTTTCGTCTAGTCTCAAATTTATATTTACTTTTAAAAAACTTTTCTTGTGGCCAAAACCCCCCAGGGAAAAAAGGTTAGGGGAAATTCAAGCTCTTCCTGTAGAGAACCCTATCTGAGAGGGCCCCAAAAAAATTTTCTTATTTTCGCACTTTGCCCCGGTTTTCTTCCAAAAAATGACTTTCAACATCTAAAAAATTTTTCCCCAAAAGATTTTTTCCCCCCCGGTGGGTTTTTTCCACAAAACCAGTGGACAAAAAAAAAAAGATGTTTCACAAAAACTGGAATGTGAGAAGAGCGGTGGGTCAATTTTTCCAAAAAGCCCACTCAATTATTTTAGGTTGGATGAAGCATTGTTTCTATAATTTATGGCAATAGGAAAGGTTTACCAAAAACCAGCAAGGTTTCTCTGGCCCGCTGGATTAAAAGGTCATAAAGAAAAGTTAATTTTTCTAGGGGCAAGATTTTACCCTTTCCCTCTCAGAGCTTTTTACCAGATCCCTGCGTTTTCCCCGGGTGGAAATTTTGGGGAAGTGTCTTTTGATCAAATTTGTAAGGCCGCAAATTTGGGCTACACCATCAACCCTTTTTAAAAAAAATTAAAAGGTTTGGGCGTCCTCCTGGGGAATTTTTTCAAAATTTTGGTGAATTTAATACTCAGGAAAGCTTTTGGAGGTTCCCCCCCTCCCTTTTTTTTTGCTTTTTTAAATCCCAATTGGGGGCTGCCGGGAGGGACGATCAAAGGGAAAATGGGGAAAATTTTCTTACCCCAAAATTTTTTTTTCCTGGGAAAATTCCCTAGGCCCCGACAGCTTTCCCCCCCAGGGGTTTAAATTTTCCCTTAAATTTCTACTTTTCAATTTTGGTGTTGCGGTGCTTTTCCCCCAGGCTTTATAGGGGAACACCTAAGTGATTTTAATTTGTTCAATTACTGCTTGTTAAACCTGTCCCCTCCTTTGTTGTACCTTTTGGGGGAAAAGTAAATCCCAAAGGTGTGCTGCCCAGGACTCCAGGAAAAAAAAATTTTCGGTTAAAAAAAATTTCCACTATTTTTATGTGTATATATAGGGTATTTGTATAAAAATGGTATATAAAATGTAATGGCAAAGGGAAAAAAAAGAAAGGGGGGGCGCACAATAGTGGGAATACAGTTTAAAAATAACTAGCCAAATAAAAAGGGGGTTTAAAACTCACCCGGTAAGGTTGTGGGAGTTTAAAAGAGGCACAACCTCAAGAAGGCTTGCAGGGCTCTTAGTGCTGTAGCCCTAAAGACAGCAGCCTGGATCCCAGGAAAAACACAGGTCCGGTACAGGACTAGGTAGGAACTATCTTGAAGTATCCATGGACATGGAAATGGACATGGATCCAGCGCTCCGAGGCAAAAACAGAGAGAAGCGATCTCTCGCTATAATATATTAAAAAGGCTGGCTTTATTGTTTAAAAGTGCAGCAGACGTTTGCTGTCACACAATTAAAACCAAAAGACAGGGGCGTCGCTAGGCAGGTTTATTCGGGGCACAAGCCCCAGACAATCCTGCTTGTGCCCCGAATCTCAGCCCGTCGGGTTGCAGGCTGCTATGTGCCTGCAGCACCGACGATCTCCTGAGCTGTGTGTGCGTCCTCTAGACACACAGCTCAGAGCCATTCTTCAGTGCAGGGAGGGGGAGGGAGAGCGACTGCGTGAGGTGCCGGGCGCTTAGCAGGGAGGAGGGGGCGCCTGTCACTCACTGAAGCTCCTGGCTGTCAGGACAAGAGCCTGGCAGTCAGGAAGCAGCACATAGTGAGTGAGGAGCTCCGCCCCCTGCTGTGCTGTTGGGTCCCTGAAACTACACAGCCTTCAGTATGGAGGTAACGGCATCATCATCATCCATAGGTGCCCAGGGAGGTCTCAAGTGAGTGAGTAGCCTCACTGTAGAGACAATAAGGGGAACACCACAATAATAAGGGGAACACCACATCATCTTCATGAATATTAACTGTGCTAAATGTATATACGTTGTAAGCTTCCACTCACGTTTAGATGCGGCTCTGGGGATCGTAGTCCAATTCAGACAGAGACACAGACAGGTCGATCTGGTTCCAATACGGGTCCTCCCGTGTTTTATTGGCACAACAGGTATACAGCAAAACGTAAGCCAGATACAAACAGAATTGACAAACAAAACAAAACGCCTGCTCGGCTGAGCGCTGACTAGACAGTGCAGTTCCCTCACTACACCTTGTTTAGCAAACGGTCTAGGCGAGGTCCTGGATACTTCCAGTCAGACACACATCTCAGTCCAAACTCCTTGACCTGTATGACAGACAGCCCTGGTCAGCTGACTAGCTGACTTATAACGGCTATCCCCAAATCCTGGTCAGGTGGAACCAGGGGAGTAGACACCCACCCAACGATTTGCCTACTCCCAATAGAAGCAATCCCGGGTTTTGGCTGAAGCAACCATACTACTTAGAAAACGTATGTTAACCCCTGATTGAGGTCAACAAAGCACAAACTAAATTGCTGATATATCACCCATGCCAGGTAACCTTGGTGACATGTTACCTACTCTCTTTTCCTGGTGTAAGCCAGAAATCTCTATGGGATGTACACACCATTATGGACCTTCCCAGCTGCCACCTTACAACGTGTGTGTATACACTTATGTACATGTGTGTGCATATATGTGTATGTGTGTATATATGTATTGTGTGTATACATGTGTGTATTTATGTGTATGCATGTATGTGTGTATGCATGTATGTGTGTATGCATGTATGTGTGTGTGTGTATTTATGTGTATGCATGTATGTGTGTATGCATGTATGTGTGTGTGTATATATGTGTATGCATGTGTGTGTGTGTGAATATATATATATATATATATATATATATATATATATCTGTGTGCATGCATACGTGTGTATACATGTGTATGTATATGTGTTTATATACATACATATATATATATATATATATATATATATGTACTGCATATATGTGTGTTTATGTCTATAAACACACATATCAACAATATTGCTCCATTTGTGTCACTAATCATAATCCTGCCTGTTCTATCCTTTATACATGTAAACTACAACCCGATGATGAATTGTATTTGAATATCATTTTTTTATACCTGTCATTTGTCAGGGTTGCATATGTTTCTAGCTGCTGCAGCCAGACAAAGGGTACGTTCACACGGCGTAATTGCGGGATGCATTTTGTGGTGTATTTGCGCTTTAATACATCTGACATGCGCACCGCCGCAATTGCGTAATTCATAGCTCTCTATGAGAGCTATGAATTACCATGTCGATGTACAAAACAATGGTATTGTACGCTGGAGGAGAGAAGTGACAGTCCCCTTATTAGAAGCGGGAGGTCACTTATTTTTATGGGTGGGTTCTGTGTGCAGGGAAAACAGGTAATCCTAGCACTCACCGCTATGATTTTACCATATTTGTGGGACGCACTTTGGGCACATTGCAGCACAGTTATGCCCCACAAATATGCTTTGTGTGTTCACACAGCGTAATGTCTTTCCGTACTTCGGCGCATAATTGCACTTCAATACACCCGACATACGGGCCGACATTATGGTAATTCATTGCACTCACTGAGAACTATGATAAACTGTATCAGTGATAGCATCAGAGGAGAGTGCTGGCCAAAGTTTTTTCTCTGTAAAAATCCATGCCGCAGTTCATGGGGCGTGAAAAATGCCATGTGAACCCCGTCCTACTGAGCGAAACCTAACACAGGGCCCGGGCCCCAGATGTTTTGGGACTCTAGCAACGCCCCTGCCAAAAGACATAAATAAAAAGGCTCAACGCGTTTCCTGCGGCAAACCCGCACTTCCTCAGGAGCATGCATATATTTGTGTATGTATATATATCTATGTATATATATATATATGTGTGTGTATATATTGTCACAGAGCGACCATAGGCAGTTGCAGGGTTCTGCCACTAGGTGGTGTATGTGCCACCGAGAGCCTGGTCTCGGTGGGGGAAGCGAGTTATTTGTCAGTCAGCAACATTAGGGTGCTGACCCTTATACGTAGCATGGTTAATGTCCAGCCATTAAGGGCTGGCCTTCCTGGAACAACTGCAGATGGGTGGGTGGTTGTTCCCACGTTCCAGGTCTTTGGGTTCCAGCCCAGGTATTGGTGCATCTGGAGCACCTATTAAAGGCCTCCTACTACAGGAGAGCAGGGGGCATTACCTGCTACCTGCAGAGTGGAGCAGCAGAGGAGCTGTCAAGAGGCTCTGGCCCCCACAGGCTTAAGAGAAGCTAGAACCAGTGAGTACTGGTAACGTGTGTGTGTGGTGCATTGGCGGTAGGCCTTGACCACACGTTAGAGAGGGACGTCATATGTTTAGTTAGTGGCTAGACGGCCTAAGGATTTTTGGTTTGTTCTGGTTTTGTTGCTGAATTACTGTAAACCTGTACCGAAATAAACAGGCTGAGTTTTAAATAAGAATCCGTTGTCGGAGTGCCATCCGTTTGATCCAAGCGGTGATCCTGAGCTAAAAGATCCCCAGGACGGTGCAGGAGGGCGTCACGACGAAAGCAAGTCATCACATATGGTGGAGGATGCGGGCATAATTGGCACAACCGAAGTGGTGAAGTGTTAGCACGAAGTGGTGCAAGATTTAAAGGGCCAGATGCCTAATTGACTGTTACTGTGGCTTTAATTTATTTTTATTTGTTTGCCATGGAGGAGCTGCTCGCTCAGTTGGTGCAGATGACTGCCCAGCAGCAGGAGATGAACAAACTGTGGGCAAATTAGCCCCCAGCAGCTAAAAGGGATTATAAAAAAAATCCGGGCAGAGCTTTGGGGCCCGGAGAGAGCCTTTTTAAAAGGGCCCTTGGGGCCAGCGGGAAGACCGGCAAGAGGCTGTGTCAAGGGGGAAGTCTGCAGAGGAGGACTTGGGGAAAAAAAAACCAATTTTTGGGGTTAAAAAAAAAAGGTGCGGTGCGGGGGGCGTTGGGGAAAGGGGGCCCTTCTTGGGCTTTTTGGCAAGAAGCCCTTCAGCGAAAACGTACCCCAGGCGGGGGTTGATTTCTTGGCTCCCAAATCTGACGGGAAAACCCCCAGAGGGTGTTTTGGGGGAATTTTCCAACTTAAAAGACTCCCCAAAATTAAAAGCACGTTTTTGGAAGGGGGGTTTTTTAAAACAGAACTTTTGCGTCAAAAGGATGCAAAAGTAACCAGGGGGGATGTCTGGTTCCGAGGGGCAACCAACCTGAGGGGAAGGGATGGGGGGATGCCCTGGGGCCGGGAAAACCCTTGTAGGCCAGGAAATTTTTTGCCCGGTGTTGGAGGGGCCGGTTGCTGAGGGCCCCGGGCGTGTTTGCGTTGCTAAGGGACAACCCCCTTTCATCAGCAGGAGTTTCCCGAAAAAACATCCCCCCCCGCCCAGCAGAGGGACCCCATGTTGGGAGGTTCCCTTAGAGCAGCAGAATGTGCCCCCGATGCCCTCTCAGGGGAAGGGCCCGGAGGGTTGCCCCCCAAAGCCCTGGAGTCCAGGGTTTCTGCCCCCTTTCATCCCCAAAACCCTTTTAAAAAGTGAGAAAAAAGGAGATTTAAAAGGGGGCGGGGAAATCCACCAAAAATTTACCCATATCTTGATCCCAAAAAAGCCCCACCCCTTCTAAAACCCAACCCCCCACTCCAGATAAATGGTAAGGTCTGGAAGAAAAAGATTGGGGTTTTTTGGCGTCACCCAAAGTTTCCCTGGACTGTTGAATGGTCTATTGGGCAAAAGGAGAGTGAGGGAAAACCCCCCCAAACGGGTTCCCCCAAAATAAGTAGTTATTTCAGTGCCTTTTGGGGAAAACCTTTAGCCGGGTTTGTACCCTCCTTTTAGTGGGTTGTTTGACCTTCAAAAGGCCCCGGTGCTGCCCTAAACCCAAAGGCCCGTGCCCCCAGTAGCCAGGCGTCCCCCCAAGTACCCGGAAGGCCCCCAAGAAACCCAAAGGTAGTTGCCCCCACTGGGCCGGGTAGTGTTTTATACCCCTTTTTTAGCGGGTTCCACAAAAACCGGGTAGTGTTCTTATAGAGGGAAAAACCCCCTGTTCCACTAGGCCAGGTAGTGTTCTTATGGGCCAGGGAACTGTTCCCCAAATTGGGCCCCATGGGTAGTGTTTTATAGCCTGGGAGTCCCCCCATACCCGGGGGTGTGTTTTATAGCCGGGAGCTGCCCCCTTTTAAGCCGGTATCCCTTTTTACCCAGGGGGATGCCCCCTTTTACCCGGGGGGTATTTGTTTCTTATAGCCAGGTAATGGTTCCCCATAGCCAGGTAGCTGCCCCCTTATGGGCCGGGTTTAGCTGTACACTTATGCCGGGTTTTGTTCTTATACCCGGGGGAAGCTTTTCCCCTTATACCCCAGGTAGCTGACCCTTAAAACCCAGGTAGTGTTTCTTTTTGCCAGGTAGTGCCCCCCTTATAGCCAGGTAGTGCTTTTTTTAAAAGCCGGGATAGCTGCCCCCTTTTATGGGCCAGGTATTTGTTTTTATACCCGGGGGAGCTGTCCCTTATAGCCAGGTAGTGTTTTTTAGCCAGAAAAAGCGCCCCCTTTATACCCCAGGTTTAGTGTTTTTAAATGCCAGGTGTAAAAACCCCTTATAGCCAGGAGTGCTTCTTTAGCCAGGTAGCTGCCCCTTTTTATCCCAAACCCAGGCTTCTTTTACCCAGGGAGCGGCCCCTTTTTTACCCAGGTTTAGTGCTTCTTATAGCCAGGTAGCTGCCCCCCTTAAACCGGGGTTTTTCTTCTTATGGGCCAGGGACCCTGCCCCCATTTCCCGGGGTTAGTGCCCCCAATACCCGGGTTTAGCTGGGGGCGTGCAATAAAAGGTTGCTGGGGACGGGGGCCCTTGGGGGGCCGGCTTAGAGGGTCACTACCGTGGTCAGGAGCAAAAGACCGACGACAAAACGAAAAGGGACGGCAGGAAAACAGACAGGGGAGACCACTTCATCGCGGGCCCCGGTGGGGGAGGTGAGGGGGGGGGAAAGGGGAGGGGAATGAGGGGGAGGCGGCGGGAAGGAACCTTACATGCAGGCCCAGAATAGGGGACCCCAGAAACCATTTGTCGGCGGGCCACACCCGACGTGGGGGGGCAGCGGTCAGGAAAAACACTATAGTTTAGAAATCTCCCAGCGTCGGTACGTTTGGACAGGTGGCTCCCTTTCTGGACGCTACCGTGTTTAAAGATAAGGGCTGTTTTTGGCAAGGCGTAATTGTTATCCCTCGGGCTTTTCTTAAATTTTTGCTGTCAGGTCCCCCTTTTTGCCTTGCCCCCTTCCCCCCCCTTCCCCAAAAACCCCCCAAAAGTCCCATACTTTGAGCGGGGACCTTGGGGGTGCGTTGCCCGGCGGGGGATTTTGTGATTTCCCCAGGGGGGGGGCCCATGCCCCCCATTTGCGGGGGAAGGAAGGTCCCCCCAAAGAAGGGGGAGATTTGGCCCTTCTGCTAAAAGCCCCACCCATGGCTGGTATGAACAGTGGCAGGAGGGGTCCAGACTGAGCCCCAAAAACTCAGGGACCCGGTTTAAGGATGTTCCTGTTAGTTATGAAAACAGGGTTTAAAAGGCCCTTTTTTTCAAGTCCAGGATTGTGGGGTTCACCGGGTGGGAAAAAGGGGAAAAGGAACAGAAAATTACTTGAAAGGCCCTTTGAAAAAGAGTTGAGGGTGATGAGACCTAAAAAAATGGACTTGTAAAGGGTTGAGGGAACTAAAGGATGTTATTTTGCTGTGTTCCCTGGGGGAGTGGTTTTTTTCCCAAATGTTGTTTTCCTTTGGGGGTTTAAATGCTTTTCCCTTTTTGAAAATCCCCTCAAAGGGGAAATTAAATATTCTTTTGACCATAGCTATGTCCAAAGGGGGGGCAGGGGGATTTTAAACTGTTGAAAAAATTTAAACCCAGTTATGGGCCCCTTTTTGTAAACCAAGTAGTAGAGGTTGCGGTAGCAGGGGTTTTGTTCTAGGTGCCCTAGAGGTCATAGGGGGGAGAGTGATGAGCACAGGTGTTGTGTGTCTGTGTTTGGACACCCAAAAGTCAGTAAATGTTTTCTACCAGTAAAACCCACCGAAACGAATTTTTGTGAGGTAAGTGAAATTTGGGCAGGGGCCCCCCTTGGAGGTTGTGGTTTGGAAAATAGCACATTGTGGAAAGGTGTGGTATACCCGGGGGATTGCTATCAATTAAAAAATTGTGTCTTTTAATACAGTTGCCTGGGGAAAGCTAAGTGGTCCCATTTAGCAATCGGTGCACTTCCCTGGTGGGGAAAAAGGGGATTGAGTTCCCCTGGTGTGACCCCGGGTTTGACCCATTGCCGGGAAAGGGAGGGGCCCAAAACCTTGGATATGAGGGTTTTGCTCCCAAGTTGTGGGGGGATTTAGAAGGGGTGAAATTTTATGGTTATTGGACCATGGGGAAAAAACCCTCTGTAAAGGGGTTCTCTTTTTCCCAGTGTGGGAATGGACAGGGCCCAAAAAGTGCCCGTGTTTTTTCAGTGTTATGTTTAATTGCTGATTATGCAGAGGGGAAGATGAAAAAATTGACCCTTGCAGGGGCTGATGCGTCTAAGCCCAAACCCAACCCCCCCCGGCCTTCCCCCTTTTGCTGTGCCCCTTTTGAAATAAAACAACTCAAACTTAGGTATTTTTGGGAATAAAAAAGGGGCCACAGACCCTTTTTATTAAAAAAAAATAAAAACTTAAATAAATTGGGCCTTTATAAAAATTCTTTAAAATCCCCTTTTATATATATATTTTTATGTATATAGGGAACCCCGTAAAAAACCCCAAATTTAACCATTTATATTTTATATTTTAATTTTAATAAATATATATATATATATTAAAAATAAAATATTTTATAAAAAATTTTTAACCATAAATTTATTACATATTTTCCCCATAGATCTGAAAAACCCTTAAACTCCGGAAAAACCAACCCCAGATGGGGGGCCAGAGGCCCCTTGGAAAAAAACCCAAACCCTTTAAAATGGCAAACCCAAAATCCCAAAAGGGAAAACCAAAACCCCCAACTTACCCCCGGGCCGAAAACCCCACTGGCTGGGGGGCCCCTTAAACCCATACAAGATGGCTCCCATTTTTGTTTAAAGGGGGATTCCACCCTCCCGGGAGCCACCCCTTGCCAGGTCAAATTCACCATTCTAAAAACCCAATGGGGAATAAATCCCCCGAATGATCCCCATTTGTTTTCCCCTTCATCCAATTTAAGATAAAAACCCCACGGACCCCACGTGCACCCATGACCCCTCAGGGATGCAAAGGCCCCAAAAGGGCCCAAAGGCGTCTTAATACCTTCCTGAAGGCCCAGGGGCCCATGGGTTTCCAAAACCGACACCCGTCGGATGTACCCCTTCAGATCCCCAAAAGTTGTTCCCCCCGTTTCCCAAATTTCCCAAGGGGCCCCCTTGTCAAAACCCCTCCGTTTACCCAAAAAGTTTCCCAAAAAACCCAAACTTTTTTACTTTTAAACCCTTGGGGCCTTTTTTAACCCTCTCAACCAAAAAAGGCCCCAAAACCTTTTTAAAGGGTTGGAAAACACGATATTCCGACGGGACAATAACCATCCCTGGAAAAGGGGGACCCCCACAAACGTAAAAAAAATATATTTGATGCCGATCAATTCTTGAAGTGGGCCCCCCAAATCTTTAAACCCCCCCCCAATTTCAACACCAAAATTTAGGGGGTTTCTTATCCGGGCCCGGGGGCCCCAAAAAACCGCGTAACCCTCGGGCGAAACCCCAAACCCACCGATCCCACGCGAAAAAGGCAAGCGCACCCCCCCGCGTCTTTTGAGGGAACCCAAAAAAATTGCCCGGCCCGTTGGCCCGGCATTTTCCCCGCTCGCTCGGCCCCCCAGTAAAAATGGGAATGGTTTTAAGGACCCAAAACCAGGGAAGGAAAAGGAACACTGCAGAAAAAGAAAAACAAGCTAAAATAGCCACCCCGAAAAAAAACCCCCTTTCACCCCCTCTTTTCCCCTCCCACTTTCAAAGCCCCCCCAAAATGAGGCCGGATTACGGGGCCAAATATCCGAACCCCCATCTCCCAAATTTCTTGCAAACCCACCCAGCCACAAAGGCCCCCAACCAGAGAATAAGTACCCACCCCAAAAAGGAAAGAATGCGGCAAAAAACCCGGTTTTTGGGGTCAAGCCCAAAAAATTTGCCCAAAAACCTTTTCTAAACCCCGGGGGGTGAACTGGAAACGGAAAAAACCCCCTCCGCGCGGGGCCGCAGGAGGGCCCCAAAAATGGGCCCTACGCAACCCCCCCGAAATTCCCCCCGCACCGCCCCGGACCCCATGCGGAACCGGGAAAAAACCCCCCTCATGGTCACCCGCCTCCCTCTGGCGGATCGCCCTATTAAACCGCCCTTTAGTTAAAACTTTGCATTTGGCCACCCCCGAGTCCGAAGTCCCCCCTTATTGCAGGCCCCCACCCCTCGCAAACCGACTAGGAGAAAAAAAAACTCCAAACCCCCCAACCCCCCAAAAGAATGCAAATGCAAAAGTAGCCGGAAAAGACTACCCCCATCACCGCCCCCTTGGAAAATTCCCCCATCCCCCTCCCAACCCTTTAAAAAGAGGGTGAAAAACCCCCGGCGCGGAATCTTTTGCCTCCCCCGGCCCCCGGGCCTTTAAAACCCTCAAAGGGGCCCGGGGAAAACCACGAAATCCTTAGTTAAATCCCGCTTCCGCCCCCAAAATTCTAAACCCAAAACCCCAAACCCCAGTTTATGAATTCGAGCCCCCAAGAAAAAGAACCCCCCAAAACCCCTGAACCCCCCAAACCCAAACCCAAAGAGACCCCCAATGTGGTCCCCCTTTCCGACCCACTTCAAAAAACAGAAAATAAAAACCCTTTGCACCAGGCTGCCCCCTTAAGCACCCCAAGGGGGCCACTGGACAAAGGACGCTGGGAATCACCCTGGTCTGGGCCCGAAAAGGCCAGGTCCATAGATGGCCCTGGGGCACCTTCCCCATACTCTGCTGCCGACGGAGCCAGGCCCGGAAAAGGGTTCCACTGAAAACCGAGAAAAGAGGGGTTAGGGGATGGCCTTTTGGGCCCCCGGGGACATTTTCCCCCCAAAACCATGAATTTTGAGTTTCCAAACCCCCCAAAACCCAAAAACCTGAAAAAAACCGAACTCCCGGTTTGGCGAGAGGGAGGGGGTTTGGGTTGATTCCCCCAATACCCCCCCCAAAAGTTTATGGAAAAGAGCAAAACCCTTTTTTTTGTTTCCCGGGAAAAAAATGTGCCCACCCCCAAAATCCCCCAACCCCAATAGGAAAAAAAATTTCCCAAAAAAGGGGCCAAGTTTGGAAAAACCGGAAAGGCCGCCGATGCCTCAGGCCAAAAAACCCCCCCCCCAAAACACCACCGCCCCCCCAAAAAGGGCCCCAAAACCCGTACCCCCAGCCCATCTGAAGTATCAATTCCGGGGTTAGACAATTCCCTTTGAAGATAATTAAACCCCCCGTTTTAAACAAAACCCAAAAACTCGGCCCAACCCAAATCCTCCCTGTGTTCACGGGGTAAAGGGGGGCCCCAAGAAAATGATGCGGTTTTGTCTTTTCCCCGGTTTTAGTCGCGTTTTCCCAACCCCCCCCCAGAAAACCCCGCCCCTTTGGCATGCCCCTGCACGCAAAATTGATTTCCCCAAAAAAAGGATTGCAGCTTTTTGGGGGAAAACTTCTTTAAACCACCCCCCCGGGCCCCAAAACCTTTGATTTAAGGGCCCAATTGGGTCCGCAGGAAAACCTGCACCCCATTCCCCCCCCCCCTCGGGCCCAATGCAGTTTCCCCAAAAAATTAAAAAACAGGTACCGGCCTCGGGTTTTTGTGGGGCGCCAATGGGACCCCGTACCGATCCGTCCCCCAACCCCAATGAAAATAGCAAAGAGCCCACAATTGGGGGGGACCCCGCCAGCCCCCCAACAAAAAAATTTCACCCAGAAAATTGAATGAAGAATCCCCCCGGGGACACCCCTAACCCCCCTTTCCCCAAATAAACGTGCAAAAACCCCACCTCCCAAAAATTGGGAAAACGAAAGGGGAACAGCCCTTTGGGAAGAAAACGATCGCAAAAAATTCCCCACCCCAAAAAAACCCAACCGCTTTAAAACTATTTTCTTTAAGGGGGGGGGGTAAAGACGAAACGCCGACTCAATATCTCCCTTGGCCACCCAGAGCGGCCCCCGCCATGCCCCAAAAAACCCAGAACCAAGGACCCCGTTAAATCGAAGGCGTAAAAAACCAGGAACCATTTCCAAAGTTTTTTATCCTTCATTCACCAAAGGGCCCTTTTGGAAAAAGGCCCAAAATGTTAAATTGAGGAAATTTGCCTGGCTCCTTCTTGGGAAAACTTCCCCAAAAGGAGTCACACCAGGTCGGGAAAAAGGCAGGGTTTTTTAAAAGGCCCTGCCATCCGTCCGGACCCCCTCCTTTCCCAAATTTTTTCCCGCCATTTATGTCGGTTTGTCATGGGGATCCTTAGATTTTTGTCGAAAAAAAGGAAACCGGGGTTAAAGGGGAAAAGGGGGGATTACAAACCCCCCCCAAAACCCGGCGGGCCAAAACGGGTTCCGCTTTTCCCCTATGGTTTTGCGGGCTAAAAAAGGTTCCAATTTTAAAAAGTTTAACCGGGAGCCCCCCCCCCTTTGGGAGCCCCCGTGGCCGGCTCCTTTGCCCCCGGCCCCTTTTTTAAAAAAAACGGGAAACCCGGGTGGGCGGGGTGCGCAAAAGGGAGCACACGTGTTTGAAACGGAAACCCGGAAACCCGAATTTTCATGCCCCCGGGTTTTAAACCCCCAGAAACCCCCAAACCCTTTAAAAGGGAAACGAGCTGGGGGTTTACAGGCCCGCTACCACCCCCGCTCCCCCCCGGGCCGGAAAACCAAACCCCGGGAAACCCAAAAAAAAGGGTTTTGCCAAACTTCATCGGGGAAAAAACCTTCAAAAAAGGGACCAATATCCTTACGGTCCCCCCTGTTTAAAGGGCGAATCCCCTTGGCTGGAAATTTTTTCGTCTTTAAGCAAACCAAAGTTTTTTCCATATCCCGATGGGGTTCCCCCTCACCCAAAATCCTATAGCAAAAAAAAGGCTTTTCAAAAAAAAATAAAATTTTTGGGGGCCCCTTCTCCCCGAGGGACACTCGAAAGAAACCCCAAACCCCTGAAACCCAAATTGGGAAAAAGTCTGCGGAATAAATCCCCAAACGGAACGTTTCCCCTTCCTCCCCTTTTTGTTTTCGTCTTTCTTAACCTTTTTCTAATTTAAAATTTCTCAAAGGGGAAAGGTGGGGGGGAAGTTTCCCCAGTACCCCCCTTTCCAAAATTCTTCCCCCCTCACCTCTGGTTCAAAGGGCCCCCCCCAGTGGGCCCTTTCCCGAACCCACATTACACTTCCCCTTTCCCCCTTTTAAAACCCGGGACATTTTTGGGGGGATTTTTTCCTTTTCCTTGGATAAAACCCCAACGAAACGTTTCTCCCTTCCCCCGGGGGGGCCCCCCCGGGGGCCCTGTGCCCCCTCGCCCCGGGGAACCCCTAAAAGGAGGGCCCACTGGCAATACACGGTCCCCCCCAAGCATTTACGGGACCCCCAAAAAGCCCCCTTCCCTAAACCCTAAAAATTTCCCCAAAAAAAAACCCCCTGCAAACGCCCTTTCGTTTAAACACTAGCCCCCGCAGGCGACCCAAACCCAGTCCTCCAAGCACCCCCCTGAACAAAAGCGGGGCTTTTAAACTCCCAACCTGCCCCCTTTGTAAATCAAAAAATTGGGGGGGAAACGTACATGACAGGGGGGACTTTTTCTCACCGGGGGCCGCGTGGGGGGCGGGGGGACCCCCCAGCCGAACAACCGGAACCCTGGTCGCCTCTCGCGGGATAGCCTCCGACGTCGATCGTTTGGCCCGCGAAAACCCGGGTCAAGGCCCCTTGGGAAAACCCAAAAAGGGGAAAAGTAAAAAAAAAGCCGAACCCCGCGGGGTTTGCGGGAAGGGGCAGGTTTCCTCCCAAACCCCCGGGAACGGAAAAAACCCAAAAATCACCCTTTGACCCTGCCCCCCCGGGGACAAACCGATTGTCCCCCTTTTCCCATTCCAAAAAGGGTGGCCACCCCAAACCCCCGGGGGGAAAGCCGCCCACCTTTGGGACCATTTCCCCGGGTTGGGGGCCCCCCTTGCCCGGTACTTCACCGGGCGGGGCCACCGCCACCACAGGGGGAACCAAAGATCTAGGAGCAGCGGCCAAAATTCCGCCCCGGGGACCGGGGGCTAAAGACCCCCGCTTCCCCCGGGCCCGCCGGCCCAAACTCGGAGGGCCCACCCAGGCCGGGAAAAGGACCGGGCCCCCGGGGGAGCCCCCCCAAACCCGACTAAAAAAGGGCCCTCCAGAAGGGCTTCCGCGGCGGACGGGGAGCCCCGGGGGGGGTTTGTAACCCCGGGATTCCGTGGGGCTGCGGGGGGCGGCCCGGGGCTGCGGCCCGCCCCCGCTACCCAAGTCAAATGCGGGGTTTTCCCCTTTGGGCCCTGCGGCCCCCCAGCCTCCCCACAGGGGGGCCCGGGGCTCCTCAGCTCCGGTGAAGCGCTCCCCCCCGCAGATGTGGGCCAGCCCCCCGACCCACCCCACTTTTGGGGGCCCGCCCCAGGGGCCCCCGGGCCGGGTCCCCCGGCCCCATTTCACTAAGTACCCCCTTTTGAAAGTTTGAAACCCAAAGCACCCCCCCGGGGGAAAAACCCAGGAAGACCCCGAAAAGGGTCACTTTGTTTTTTCCCCGGACTTTCGGGGAAAGGGCCCCGTAAGCACGGGCGCCCCTGCACAGCTGAAACCAGGCCGCCAATTTTGACCAAAACGGGGGAAAAGGGGGAAAGGTTTTTAATACCCCCTTCCCCCTTCCGTTTCAGCCTTCCCCTTCCCGGGGCCGCCTTTTACACCGCGGCTTTCCCCGCGCCCAGCACGCAGGGCCCAGGGCGCGCCTCCCCCGGGGGGGCGTGGCCCGGTGGGCCCGCCCCTGTTTGGGTGAAATTGAAAACATGGGGCCAAGGCAGAAATTTGTGTGAACCCCCTTGAGAAAGGGTTTACAGGGGAAGTGGATCTGTGATAGAAAATCCTTTTTAAACGAACTGAAAGTAAATGAAGGAAGGGTTTCATGGGGATCTGTAGTCCCGCTGGTGAATGTGCTCAAAAGGAAAATTGCTGTAT
>JAODAL010016699.1:0-10000 GCA_025379985.1 Phyllomedusa bahiana | reverse complement strand
ACCCGTTCCCATGTTGTTTGAAACGAGATACACCAAAACACCCTGCATCGGCCACATTATACACCATTGGTTCTTATACCACTTGAGGCTCTATGTAGTGTTGTACCTTCATCACACAATACTAAAAGGTTAGTATATACCGTATATACTAGAGTATAAGCAGACTCAAATATAAACCGAGGCACCGCCACAAAAAAACTGGGAAAACTGGAGTATAAGCCTAGGGTGGGAAATGCAGCAGCTACTGGTAAATTTAAAAAATAAAAATGGATATCAATAAAATTACTGGCGGGTTGGGCTTTTTAATGTCCCCCATAGGGGGTTAATAGACGGGATATGCCCCCCATAGGCAGGTAATTCCCCCATGGGCAGGTGAGGCTTTTTAATGCCCCCTGGGGCGGTTATAGGCAGTATATTTCCCCCATAGGCAGGTATATGTCCCCCTAAGCAAATAACGGGTAAATTTTTCCCCTCATAGGAGTTATAGGCGGTATTCCCCCCCATGCTGTATAGGAAATAATTTCCCCCAAGGCGGTATAGGCCCGGTAATGTCCACCATAGGCAGATTAGAAGATATTTCCCCATGGGAGTATAGGCAATATAGGGGTATATGTCCCCGAGGAGTATGGCAAGGTTTGAAAAAAAATAAAATACTTCCTTTCCCCCACGCTGTCCGATGTTCTTCCCCCGGCAAGGGGCGTTATGTGAAGGCCCCGAATAGGGTGCCTAAAAATCCGGAGGGGGCCCTCAAGTGCCCCCTTCGACGCCTATGAGAGCGGGGGCGCTGCTCCTGCTCCAACTGTCTTAGCTTACAGTATTGCTCCCAGGGGAGTTCATTACTGAGCGTGGGCCGCTGGCCCCGGGCCCTTTGTCACCAGACCCAACGAGTGACTCAATTAAAAGCCAAGGGATGGTTTTTTTCAGCCTTTTTACTCGAGTTTTTTGGTATCTTTTTCTTTTTAGATATAACATTTTAAAGTCAAAAATTTGTGCTAGGGATGCTGTTTTTGTTTTATTCTTTGTATATTTCCGTATATCCTCGGTTTAAAAACCCCGCCCCGAGTATAAGAGGGGAACCTATTTTTGCCTCAAAATGGGAAAAGCTTATTGACCCGGTGGAAACCTGGGGGTTTTAGGGGGAAACCGCAGCCTACTGGTGAAATTTAAAAATAAAAAAGATACCAAAAAAATTACAAGGCAGTTTAATGTCCCCATAGGCAGATAGAGGCAGGTATAGGAAGTTTAATGTCCCCCATAGGCAGATTTAGGCAGCTATATGTCCCCCATAGGCAGGTTATAGGCTGGTATAGGCAGCTATATGTCCCCATAGGCAGGATATAGGCAGTTATAGGTCGTTATAGGCAGGTAATTGCCCCCATAGGTCGTTATAGGCAGGTATAGGTCCCCCTAGGCAGGCTTTAGGTATGGCATAGGTCCCCCTAGGCAGGGTATAGGCAGGTATAGGTCCCCCTAGGCAGTCTATAGGCAGGTAAATGTCCCCCTAGGCATGGCTTTAGGCAGGTATAGGTCCCTAGGCAGGTATAGGTCGTTATAGGCAGGTATAGGTCCCCTAGGCAGGCTATAGGCAGGGTATAGGCAGTTATAGGTCCCCTAGGTAGGCTATAGACAGGTATAGGTCCCCTAGGCAGGGTATAGGCAGGTTTAGGTCCCCTAGGCAGGGTATAGGCAGGCTATAGGTCCCCTAGGCAGGGTATAGGCAGGATATAGGTCCCCTAGGCAGGGTATAGGCAGGCTATAGGTCCCCTAGGCAGGGTATAAGCAGGCTATAGGTCCCCTAGGCAGGGTATAAGCAGGCTATAGGCAGGTATAGGTCCTCTAGGTAGGCTATAGACAGGTATAGGCAGGGTATAGGTCCCCTAGGCAGGGTATAGGTCCTCTAGGTAGGCTATAGGCAGGGTATAGGCAGGTATAGACAGGGTTTAAAAATAAAAAAAAACCACTTACCTGGCTCCCCGCTGCTCCGTCTCCCTCGCCGCTCCGCCTCCTCTCTGTCCGGCCTCCCGCGCACTCTCCTGCATCTTCTCGGCACAGGCGGGTGATGTCATCAGGCGGCGCACGCAGCGTGATGACACATGCTGCCTGTGCCGGAAACTCCGGACGGCCGCCAGTCTGCGGCCGCCTGGAGTCCACTACGGAGCAGGGAGCACTCGCTCTCTGCTCCGCAGTGGTATCTCTTCTCCTGCATGCGCTCCGGAGGAGTCGCATACAGGGGAGGAGATAGCTGACAGCTCCTGCGCCACCTCAGTGCCCGGACGCTGTCAGCTGTACTCGGCAATCAGTTATATGCGCTCCCTGAGGAGTCGCATATAACTGAAGCGTTCCTGTCGGCTCACGGGCCATCGCAGCACCCGAGCGCCGACAGTGACTCGAGTATAAGCCGAGGGGGGATTTTTCAGCACATTTTTTTCGGCTTATACTCAAGTATATACGGTATATAAACTATTTTGTGTGGTATAACTGTCTTACATGCAGTTTTGAATTTTTTTCTAATTTTCACAAATTGTTTATTTTTTCATAAATAAACAAGGAATGTATCAACCAAAATGTAATACTTTTTTTCATCAAAAAGTTTTTATTGAATTTTTTCAGGTTTTTCAGGTTTTTCAGCGTTTTTCGTTTTCTAAAACACTGGAAAAATGACTGAAAACATCTCCCATAGACTTCTATTGTAAAAACGTCCTGCTGTCTACACTGAGCTTCTTTTTTTCTGCTGTTTTTTTTTTACTTGTCGTCTTTTGTAACATGTTCTAAAAAACGCCAAAGAGCAGAAAATTTACTACAGGAGTCTATGTAAAGCACCGGATGTCTTTTGGCACGTTTTTTGGTGAGTTTTCGCTGTGCTTTTTGCCGCGATTTTTCAATGAAAACCCACCCAGAGACCCAAGTCCCATCTATAGTGGGTGTTAATAAAGGTTATACCTTATCAAATTTGCATACAAGTGTCTGATGTGTCCTTGTTTGTACCTTTCGTAATAAAATGATAATGCTTTGGTCGCTAACAATTTTTGCGCTATTCAAATTTTTTTTTGCTAAAAATAAGTTTTTTTTACAGATTTTGGCGCTAATATAATTCTCTCGCTTCTAATGCTAAAAACACATTTTATTACGTATTTTGGTGCAAGAATCCGTTTTTTTAACAGATTTTGGCGCTAAAATCCTTTTCCTTACAGATTTTGGCGCTAATAAAGTTCTCTCGCTTCTGACGCTAAAAATACGTTTTGTTTACGGATTTTGGCACCAGAATATGTTTTTTTTTTACAGATTTCGGCGCTAAAATCATTTTCTTAACATATTTTGGCGCTAATAAAGTTCTCTCGCTTCTGATGCTAAAAATATGTATTTCTACGTATTTTGGCGCTAAAATTCTTTTCTTAACTTTATTAGCGCCAAAATCTGGAAAGGAAAGGATTTTAGCGCCGAAATAGCGAAAGTAGCGTCAGAAGCGAGAACTTTATTAGCGCCAAAATATATTATCTCGCTTCTGACGCTAAAAATAGTTTTTAAAAACAGATTTCTTGCAGCAAAAGCGAAATAAGTGTGTCAGCGCCAAAATCCATAAAAGCGTATTCTAGCGACAAAATCCATAAAAAACGTATTTTAGGACCAAAATCCGTAAAAAACTTATTTTTTGGTGACAAAAGCACGATAAATTTATTAGCGCCAATATCCGTAAAAATACTAATATTAGCACCAAAATCTATAAAAGAAAATGGACTTTAGGGCCAAAGTCTATGAAAAACGTATTTTTGACGACAAAAGCGATTTAACTTTATAAGCACCAAAATCCATTAAAAAAAATCCGTAAAATGACTACAAGATATAAAAATGCAATAATGTGCTTTACATCCCCTTTTGTAGCGTGGAGTTACATCCAATGGCTTAATCTATGCATGCATTAAAAAACAGACTTGAAGATAAGCAAAAAACCTGTGTAAAAAATGTTCCAAAAAAAGCAAATCGCCGCAAAAAACGGCCATTTTTTCAGCAGCTTTTGTCAGGCAGTGGACAGAAAACTCAGTTTTATGAACGTTTTTAGTAATTCGTTAGCAGGTCTTTTTTTTGTCCATTGCAGTGTAGACATAGTCTAACACTACTACATAAAGACCTGATTATACCGCCAGAACACGACCACAAATTACGACCACAAAGTGACTGAATAATACCCCTATACTATTACTGAATAGAAATCAGAATACAAAGTAATCATATAGTGGTACATGTACACAGGTTCTGCAGACTATATATAACCACCCTACAGTGACCATATAGTGGTACAAACCAGTGTACACAGACTCTGCAAATATATAAGTGATTACAGTGCAGTTACATTTAGTTACATTTAATTACTCACTGGTGATGTTTCTCTGGCGAATCACTGACTTTCCCTTTTCTTCTCCATCCAGTTCAGACCTTCATGATGACTTCTTCTGCCACCACTCATCCCTGCACATTTGGACACAAATATCCCAGAATCCTCACTTTACAGGAGGCCCAGTCTCCTAGAGGGGAGGAAAAGGTGATTCACCCCCTGGAGATTGTGTTACAGCTATGGCCTGTACTCCTCAGAATTATGTTACCAGGTAGACTCCCATTAGATAAATTGTTAAGCCCTAGGTATGTAGGTTGGTAGGTTTCAGGTATGCAGTAGTTATGCCCCAGGTAGGTAGGTTGGCGGTAGTTAGGCAGATCTCAATTAGGTAGGCTACAGGCAGGTAGGTAGATTGGCCCTAGGTAGGCAGCAGTTAGGCCCCAGATAGGTGGGCAGCCCCCAGGTAGGTAGTAAGCTGTAGCTAAGAATGCACTAGGCGGTAAACCAACCATATGAATTCATTATATATAAGTTCAATTAACTCAGCCGTAATGGTAAACTCACAATTCAATGTCTAGCAGACAAATTCTTTCCATTATCCAGAAGTCAGCTAAGAAGGAGGATTGGAGAACATATCGGGGATGTGAAACATAAGCGTGACACCGTAAATGTGTTGGGGTGAAATTCATGAACAGTCTGTTTTTAAGTGCTATAGTGGAATCGTCCGCTTGTATACTGGTCTCTCCACAGCCGGAGCCAATTCTCATAAATAATATATAGCAGACACGTGTCTTAGCAAAACACTGTAGTATTTATTTAAACGACCATAAACAAGTTAAACCGTCTGTTGACATACTTGCATTTAGAGGTCTAGTCCAAGAAGCACTGATCCACGATAGTAGGCATTAATAGCCTTAATTCCAGTGTAGATGCACGCTGAGGCGTGTAGTGCGGCGAAGCGGTCAGACAGAACGGGCGTCTCGCGCCAGTATGGAGCAACGTTTCGAGAGGCGTGCTCTCTTTCTCAAGCATACCGGACATGATGTAGACACAAGCATGACACCCCCATACACCGACATGTGACAGAAGTACATGGTCGAGACTACAAAATCCTTTGTTTTTGTGTAATGTAAGTAATTAGACCGTCACCAAGGGGAGGAGATTGGAATCATAGGATTTTATGTAAAGAACCGGAGTGGATATTCCGCATGGAAAGTCTCCAACCTAGTGACCTAAATGAGACATTGCTTTTTAATTCTTTTATCTAGTTATTCCACCACTATTTAACAGCCTGTGATCTTTCTTAGAACCATCTAACCAGCGAACTGATATTCAACCTTTTTTGAATCTAACAGTCCACTAATATATCTAGTGTCCATTGTCGGTTAAGAGTATCATAAAAGTCCCTTGGGAACCCTGGATCATTCAAAATAATTCCACAATATGTTTACCCCTCGATAGTTTCTGTATTACTTTGTTGTCACCCACAAAAATAGATAGCCACCCATTATCATAGTTACATAGTTTGTCAGGCCGAAAAAAGACATACGTCCATCCAGTTCAGCCCATTTATTAAAGTGTTGCTAAAGTGTTAAAGTGTTGATCCAGAGGAAGGCAAAAACCCCCATGAGGTAGAAGCCAATTGTCCTCATGTTAGGGAAAAAATTCCTTCCTGACTCCAATCTGCCAATCCCTGGATCATCGATCCCCACCCCCACCCCCCAACCTCCAGAATCCTAGTCACTATAACTTGTTATATTACATCTAGAAATGTATCCAGACCCTTCTTCAGAATCCTAGTCACTATAACTTATGTTATCACGGTCCAGAAATGCAGCTAGCCCTTCTTTAACTCTGTTAGTGAATTCACCATGACAATTTCCTCTGGCAGAGAGTTCCACAGTCTCACCACTCTAACAGTAAAGAATCCCTTTCTATGTTTATGTAGAAACTTTCTTTCCTCAAGACGTAGAGGATGCCTGGGTATAAATAAATCTTTAGCGAGATCTCTATATTGGTCCTTAATATAATTAAACATATGTATTATGTCCCCTGAAGCCGTCTTTTCTCTAAACTAAATAACCCTAACCTTGCTAATCTTTCTGGATATTGCAGTCCACCCAGTCCTTTTAAATTATTTTTGTTGCCCGCCTTTGTACCTGTTCAAGCTCCACAATGTTTTTTCCTTGTGCACTGGTGCCCAAACTGTATACAATATTCCATGTGTGGTCCTGACCAGTAACTTTTATAGTGGGAGAATAATGTTCCCTCATGTGCATCTATGGCCCCTTTTAATACGACCCATATCCTATTACCCTTTGGGCTGCTGCTGCCTTACACTGGCTGCTAGATTTTAAGTTTACTGTCCACCAGGATTCCCAAGTCCTTCTCCATGTCACTTTTACCCAGTGTTTTTCATTTAACATGTAATCATGTGATGGATTTTTTCCTCCCCATGTGCATAACCTTGCATTTTTCTGTGTTAAACCTCATCTTCCACTTCTCTGCCCAGGCCTTCAACCTATCCATCCTTTGTAATAGCAATTATCCTCTATTGTGTGGATTTTCCCTTTTCAGAGCTTAGTATGATCTGCAAAGATCGATATTCTACTGTGGCAATCCCTGTTAAGATCATTTATGAAAATATTAAAGAAGATAGGGCCCAATACTGAGCCCGTGGTACCCCACTAGTAAAAAGGATCCAGTTTGAGTATGTACCATTAATTAGCACCCTTTGTTTTCTATCAAATGAGCCAGTTTGCTTACCCCACTTGCACACATTCCCCCAGTCCAAGCATTCTCATTTTACTTACCAACCTTTTATGTGGAACCAGTAAACAAATGCTTTTGAAAAAAAACCAAATAAAATGACATCCAGTGCCTCACCCCGATCCAGTCTGGAACTAACTTTCCTCATAGAAACTGATTTAGATTAGTCTGACAGGAAAACCCGGGCCCTTTATAAAAACCCATGCTGGAACGGCGTTATACATTTTTTTCAGTGAGATACTCCAGGATAGCACTCTTAGAAAATCTTCAAACATTTACCCACAAAAAGAGGTTAAGCTTACCGGGCCTATAGTTTCCAGGATTACTTTTTAACCCCTTTTGAATATTGGCACCACATTTGCTATGCGCCAATCCTTTGGGACATACCCCTTATTATACAGTCCCATAAAAATTAAAAATAGGGGCCTAATCTATCACATTACTAAACTCCCTTTTGAACACGTTTGGGGGGTATACCGTCAGGGCCTGGGGATTTTGTCCCATTTTAATCTTCCTAAGGCGGAGCTGCACTTCTTCCTGGGGTTTGACAAGAAAACATTTAAGTTGGAATTTACCTCCTCACTTTTCTCATCAACAGGAAGGTCATCCTCCTGGTAAAACAGTGGAGAAGAAATTGTTTAATAGGTTTGCTTTTTTTTCATCACCCTCTATAGTTTCTTCCTCAGTACTTTTTAAAGGGCCAACATTTTCTTTGTTAATCTTTTTATATTTTTAAAAAGTTAAAAAATTTTTGGGGTTGTTTTTAAACTTTTAGGCAAAGTTTTCCCCTGCCCTCCGTTTTGCGCCTTTTTCATTTTTTTACCACTTTTTTTCTTCACTGCCTTCCTGTTTTAGAGTGAACGCTTTCTTTTTTTTTTTTTAAATTGCCCCTTTACACTCTTTTTTCCACTTTGGGTTTTTTTCCCGTTTCTTTTATTTTTTTACCATATGTATTTTATTCACAGGGGGCGAAAAGATGTTTTTAAAAGATCCCCTTTTATTTTTTGTTCTGATATTTTAAAACACCTAGTCCCAGTCAATACAGTTTAGTGCCTCTCTAAGCAGGGTAAAATTAGCCTTCCTCAAATTCAGTGCTTTTGTGGCTCCATGACAAAAAGCTCTATCGAAGGATAAATAGAAGTTTATTATGGTCACTATTCCCTAGGTGCTCCTCAACCTGAACCTTTGTTACTCTGTCAGGTCTATTAGTCAATATGAAGTCTAGAAGGGCCTTTTTCCTCTAGTCGATTCCTGCACCATTTGGGAAAGATAATTATCTTTAGTTATAGACAAAAACCTGTTTCCTTTGTGAGAGCCACAGGTTTCAGATTCCCAATTTATGTCTGGGTAGTTAAAGTCGCCCATAATAACAACCTCATTCTGATTAGATGCTTCATCTATTTGTCTGAGGAGCATATCTTCTATGGGTTCTGTTATATGTGGAGGCCTATAGCAGACTCCTATTAGAATTATATTACTGTTACTACTCCCATGTATATTTACCCATAATGATTCCACCTGTTCATTACCTGTACCTATATCTTCTGGCAATGTTGGCTTCAGACAGGATTTTACATAGCGACAGACACCTCCCCCCTTGCGGTGTTTACGGTCACTTCTAAAAAGACTGTAACCTTGCAAGTTAACCGCCCAGTCGTAGCTCTCGTCCAGCCATGTCTCAGTTATCCCCACTATGTCATATTGATATTATGTCATGATGTCATAATATCAGCTAAATAATTGTAGATTACGATCAGTACAGATCTTTTCATTTAATTCCCAAAGAAATATCGCAATTGTCCGGCACATATTTCTGAACTCTGGTATAGATGTCAGTAGGTGGCACATTAAAGTGAAGAACATTGAGCGCATATCATATGTTCCATAAAGATTTGCAGTGCGCAGGTGCATCTTGGACATCGATATAGATGTTGGTTGGTGGTACATGAATGTGAATAACATTGAGCGCACATCAAGATTCGCAGTGTGCAGGCACATCCTAGATATTGAGGACTTGCGCACTAGCGAATATAGGATGCTGAAGAAAAGAGGCGATGGTTTATTGTCAATTAAAAATCTGAATGCACAGGCGCACCTATGAAGTTCCGGACATTCGCACTCGTGAACATAGGATGCCGAGGGCGATTGGTGAGTGTGTATTAAACACATAAGTTTTCCCTGATTGGGTAATTATAACTAGGCTACAGGAAGTGTATATAGGGGAGGGCTCCTTATGTCCATTCAGACCCCTCCACTTTATCTAGATGGGGACATCATACATGAGTTTGTGGCCTTATTGAGAAAACACAGCACATTATACATTAGATATCTGTTAAAAAAAATGTGTTTTACATCCTCTGATATCATATAATAATCTTGTACATTTTTGAGCTACATAATTGGTTCCCCGTTGAACCCTTTTCTATAGGTGGAAACGTGTCGGAACTCTTTATGTACTTTTTTAGGGCTAATTTAAGGGTGCGCCATCGTTTGAGTAGAGCAGCCAATTTTTGGGGCGATCACCCTACTTTTAGGAAGGGACAAATAAGGGAGAGTATAATAATATCCCCCTAAGAGCTTCTCCATCCATTACCAATTTGATTTTTTAACTCACTAGCACAATGGAGCATAGACGGCCCACCTGACTTCCTGATAATGGAAAGAATTTGACTGATGGACATTGAATCGTAAGTTTACCATTGGTACTTTCCATTACGGTTGAATTCATTGAATTTATATCTAATGAATTCATATGGTTGGTTTACCACATGTGCATTTACAATTATGAAGTGATAGCTGTTCTTAACATATTTTTATTCTTTTGGACTTTTGATATATAATCAAATTAAAGGTCAAGTTTTAGACTAGAAGTTATTGTTGCAGTATATTCTAATTTTTTCT
>JAODAL010016698.1:0-79899 GCA_025379985.1 Phyllomedusa bahiana | reverse complement strand
CCACTAATCGGGAGTTAATGTAAACACTTGTTGTTTGTGTGGGGCTGGCATCTTTGGGGAAAAAATTTCATGGCAGTCCCATAAGCTGATAGGGGGGGCCGGGGGGGTGGGGCTTTTATACCCTGGAGGAGCTGGCGAGGGGTTAAGCACTGGCTTACAATACCATTGTGTGGGGGAACTCAATAAACAGAGTTCCCAAAAAAGGGGTTATTGCTGGCGGGGTAGTACCTGTTTATGGGGCATTTTTCCCCTGTACAGCAGAGAATAAAAAGCTAAAAAAATTGACTGAGTGTTGATGGGCCAGGGATGAAGCTAAAGCTCCTAAGAACCCTTAAAGGGGTTTTGCCAGGAGGGCCTTAAATCGCTAAAAAAGAAAATGTAAACAAAGCCATGAGCTAAGATGGAGCACACCCAAGCAAAACCCGTGCAAAAGGGGATCGTGTGAAATGTTCACTCAAATAATCAAATAAAACTGGGGATTCTTATACAAAAGAAACCCCTTTTTCCCTCCACAGCAGCTTGAAAGCTGTTTCATGTTCTCTGTCATCAGATAAAGCAGGATCTACCAGATAATCACCCCTACAACTAGTGGATTCTGTATACAAAAGAAACATATTTCCCCCGGTGCCTTAAAGTTCTCACCCCCTTTCATAGATAAAAAGTGTGTCTGTGCAACCCTGGCCAGCAGCTCTTGTCGGGTTTCGTATCTAAAAGAAGTTTTTAAAGTAACTAAGGGCGGGTAAGGCACCCTGAGTTTCCCAGACTGCTTTTTTGTAATACATTATTTAGAAAAGTGATTAAATCCCATTTTGGGGGATCCCACTCAACATTACACGTGCAAAACCCCTTTAAGTTTTTCCCAGGCTAACATACGCCCACTTAATTCTGGATTATAGGAGTGGATAGGTTCCCTTCAGTTTTGCTAAAAGGGGACCTTTTTCAGTGGACACAGGCTGGACCAAACGTTAAAAAAATGTTAATTATGGCCAAAACTCGAATTTGTTCCTCACTCTATTTCTATTCCCTAACCCCAAGTAATTTTGAATCGGTCATTGACCATACATAGAATGTACTGAGAAACTGGAAAAATACTTAAAAAGGGGGTTTTTCCTTATCTCATTTATACCCCTCATCCACTCTTCACTCTGTGTGTCGAAGGAGGCGTGTGTGATTTTTTTGAATTGCATATCATGTGGCCCAGCAGGGGTGACATCATCAGCCTTTCTTTTTTGTGTCAAGAAAGGTCTGTTTATTTTAAAGCTTGTAGTACTGAAGGTAATGTTTTTGCTTCACGGTTAGGGTCCCAGGTTCAAATCTCTGCGGGAACCCAACCTGTGTTTTTTTTTTTCTCTTTATCATGCACGACCTCATTGAGGTTTCTTTTTTTTTTTATTTGCACTTTTTGACTAAATTATAAGGAGTACGAGGACAGGAGTAAATGACCGCCTGGGGTTTGAACACTCAGTGGCCTAGGGGAGATGATGTCTGAGCATTCGACCAGGGCTTAGAAGCCTCAGCTCTGGTCGTACCCCTGGAATGAGCTGTAAACAAGGGTCACAAAGGAGCAGCTAAAAAAAAAACGGTGCAAAATTTTTTAATAATAATGAATGGTGAAATGTTTGTTATTTCATTTGCAAGCTTCCACGTCAATTTTACTTCGTGGGAAAACCCTTTAAGGGGGGTGAAATGTGGAAAATAACGTACTTGCGCCAAAATTTGCAGGGAGTTTGTTTTTATGGCATTTACTCTTCGCTATAAATAATGTGCTATCTGTATTCTGCAGGTCAATGTAATTCAGACAATAACCAATATGTAGAGTTTTCGTTATGTTTTAGTACTATTAAAAATTTGCGTGCCAATTTCAGCGCCATTTTCTGTGACCAATAACTTTTTGTCCTTTCACCTATGGACGCGAGTGCATTTTTTGTAGGCTGAATTGCACTTTTTATTTGGTACCATTTTGGGATACATAGACTTTTTAATAATTTTTTATTACAGTTTTTTGGGGTCGTGAAATAACCAAAAAACCTGCAATTTTGGCTTTTGGACTTTTTTTTACTTCTATGGAGCTCAGCGTATGGGAATTAAATTATGTCACATTTTAATAAATCAGACATTTTTTGAAGACGGCGATATCTGTTATGTATCATTTTTTTTTTCGGTATTCACTTGAAATGGGGCTAAGATGCAGCACTGGACACAATCAACATACAACAGTGTCACTGTTTCTGAAACGAAAGCAGAGGCTTTTTTATTCATTTAAAACCAATTTGTAAACAATGTTGGGGTGGAAAGTATGAAGCAACGACAAATCCAGCCATTTAACTGCTTTTAAGTGGCTTTTTTATCCATGCTGTTTCACGGAGTCACAAGCATTTTTCACTCACTCTGCTGGGGGTAGTTCTGTAGCAGTAATTAACATATTTTAGCTTCTCTGTAACTAGCAAAGACAGAAGAAAAGGAGATCAAATTTCTTCAATAAACAGTCACGGGTGCTGTAAGGAGTGAATACAATTGCTTATGGGTGCGTTCACATAGCAAAGATAAAAAACCGGTTGGACTTTCCGACTGGAATTTTGTCTTATTTTGGCATGTAGGGAGACATTTTTTGTCCATGGTTTGCGGATTCAAGCCGTCCCCCTTCACACCCATTATGTTCATGTTCTACCCAAAAATCAGGCAGAAGAATGAACACGTTCTAAGTTTTTAGGAACGTCGGAGTTTTTTAAAAAGAGTCCATCCGTGCAGTGTAGACAGCTGAATGGATTTTCTATAAAAATCATTGTAAAACGTTGACAGTTGGTTTACAGACAGTTTTTAAATCCGAAAACCGCCTGTAAAACAGTCTGAAAACCCCTGATGTGGAAACAAGCCCTATCTGTAAACACTATGACTAAAAATAGAGATTAAAGTAAATAGTGAAATAATAAATATTACAAGTTTAAGTCTCCCCTTGTGCGGTTTCACAAATAAAAAAAATAATAAGTTACTCATAATTGGTATCACCACGTCCGTAAAAGTTCCAATCTTTCTAAAACAGAAATCCTTTATCCCCTAGCTGTAAAACTTTAGAAGAAAAAAGTATCCAAAACAAAACTGTGGGGTATTTTAGTCATTTCATATCCCTAACAAATTGGAATAAAAAGTGATCCTCCAGTCAAAGATTTGAGCTGATCTGGAAGGACTCTCAGAGCAATTAGAGTCCCTTGCCCTTCTGCTTCAGGGACTGCCATTGGTTAATGGTTCCAAATAGCAGATATCACTTTAAGGGAATAGATCCTATGATCTGTCAACCAAGAATATTCTGGCATGACCCTTTCCCTTTTGTATCTTTTCTCTTTTGGGGTGGGGTATGCACCTTTTTTGTATAAAGTCCCCTGAAGAGCCTACCACTGCAGGCAAAACGCGTTGGAACATCTTTGAGATATTTTTCTCTCTCTCATACGATCTATTGCCTTAAAGTGATATCCTATTTGGAACCATTACATTTTGAGGGATAGTATAGGACTTTGAGGGAGGGTCATCCGTGGTGGGGCCGCCATTATCAGATCGATGACCCTACATTTTGAAGGGCTGTACTAGGGAATGCATGATAGGGAAAGAGGTTCCTGTATACTTTGTATATTGAAAATTATTTTTTCATTTACAGCTTTTCCTGTATATCAAGCTGGCATGAGGACTGCAGAATAGTGAGTAAACTCTACTTTCCCTATAGCCTGTATTTTCTACTGAGGGTGATTTTATTATTTAGTATCAATTTGTAATTAGTAACGATCAATATGGTGGGTTTTTTTAATAGCAATTTTTATAAAGTTTATTGTTTTATTGGGGTAGAATTAGTTTCTGTGATAGTTTAAAGGCCCTGGTGTACTATTGTTCGAAGTGGTGAAGTATGTTTACGATCTGTATAGCAGAAATTTATGCAAAAAAAAAAAAAAAAAAACTGTTGTGGAATTCAATTTTTTTCCCCAGCCTTCCATGAGTTAATAAAAGTTAATTCGTAAGTTATATGTACCCCAAAATTGTGCTATTAAAAAATAAAGCAAGACTTGAAAAAAAAGACAAGCCCTCATATGGTATTTCACCAGAAAAGTAAAAAAGTTACGTCGCTTATAATGCGATGATAAACAAAACAAACAGAAAAAAAATCACTTGAACCTTAAAGGGGTTGTCTTGTTCCAGCATTTGGTAGCAGTTTATGCTGCTTGCCAAGCAGAGCTTGTGAAATGGAGGGGCCTTTCTCCTCCCAGCAGGGAGTATCCTCACACTATGCAGATACACCCCACACTGTGCACATGATGATTCATTCTTTGCGAGTTGGGGAAGAAGAGAGTTTTTCAGCTGTCATTGGAATCATTGGAAGTGAAAAGCTAAGTATAACTTGATAGTATATATCTAAATTTCTCACTCTCTCTACATACTTTGTAACTAGAATGAGCATTTGACATTCAGGACTCTGGGAAAGATGGATGAATTTATTTTTTCCGTCTCTCTCTCACACAGTGATAGATCCTGCAGATTACACCTCTGACCTCTACAGAACAAAACTATAAACAGTTTGTATTTACTTGTGACTGCACATCTGAGTCACAAGTGATTTACATGGGACTGCACAGTACAGGTGCATTCTCTCTCTCTGTATATAATTTGTGTGGGACTGCACATATTACCTGGGACTGCTGTGTACAGTTGTGTTCTCTCGGTTTCCGATTTACCTGGGACTGTAGATATGTGTTGCAAAATTGTTTTACGTGGGACTGCACAGTACAGCTGTGTTCTCTGTATATAATTTGCGTGGGACTGCACATCTTACATAGGACTGCTGTGTACAGCGGTGTTTCTGATTTATGTGGGACTGCACGAGGCACAACAGTTGTTTACATGGGACTGCACAGTACAGCTGTGTTCTCTCTGTATGTAATTCTCATGGGACTGCACATCTTACATGGGACTGCTGTGTTCTCTCTCTCGTCCGTGCACGCTGCTGCTTCTACATGCGCTCCAGTCTACGACCTCTTCCCACTGCGCATTCCCGTCTGCGACCTGTTCACTGCATCCACATACCCTCCGTGTTCTCGTCAGCGACCTGGGTGGGACATGCCGCTCAGCCGACAGCCAGTAATACATTAGCAGGGCGTAAACCGACCAGGGCTCAAACATCGTTGCTAAGCACAAATAAAGCAGCCCGTTCTCTTAAACCATAGCACTTTGCTAATGGTAACCAAGGACGTCCATGCTTAGATTTTGGGCCCCCTCATTTTAAACTATAATCGTCGTACTGAGAAAACCCCTTTAAGGCAATGGAGAAGCTAGTACCTGGTTTCTGGGAGGTATTACAATTTCAGTTCTATTCCAGTTGTTCCATCCATGCAATTAAAGCTCTAGTCAGACATGTTGAAGCAATGGAAGGGTGAGAGGGTGGCAATAGCCTCCCAAGATATTTTTTGGAGAGAGCCTGTCATCTTATTCATGGAATCTTTTAGAAAGCCAGTGTATTTAAACAGGAGAGAAGATACCTTGGACATTCTGAATCCTGGAGCGTCCACTATTGAAATCTTGTCTCATTAGGCCAAATCCTCCTCGTTGAAGGTACTGCTTTTTCTTGAAGCCCCTTGATAGAAAGAACTTCTTCTCTGGGTTCACCAATTCCTTAACAATTGCATTTCTGATGTTTCTTTGGATACAGAATACATTTTGCCTGGCATTGAGCCCCAGAAACATTTCATCCTGTATAGATCAAGGTTCTTTAGAATCTTCAATGCCCGTAGTGGTCCTGAGTGCTTTCAATACAGGAAGTCCCCGACTTACATCTGTCTCCTGGTTACAAACGGAGATCTATGGGGCATGCTGGCACTTGTAATTCCATGTTCCATGATCCAGCATGCCACAATAGCACATGAGGTGAATTTTATTAACAGAGGCAGAGACAGCAAAACAAATGTAAAAACCCTTCCCTGCAATACCAAAAATTAAAAAAAAAACCTTTTGTGCTGGAATTACATTTAATACATATACCTCTTCTGACTTACATACAAATTCAACTTCGGAAACAAACCTACAGCTCCTATCCCGTTCATAACCCGGGGACTGTCTGTAGATGTTCAGTCTCTTCTGAGAGAAAAAGAGTGGATGACCAGACCCTGTGGCTTAAGAATAGAAAATCAATTGGGAAAACCGTTTTACCTTCATCTTCCTAGTCTGACAAAACTTGAGTGAGAGATTGAGGTATTGAGATAGATGTGGAAGGAATTGGCAAAGGAGGTCTGTATCTGTACTCTAGGACTGTACTAACCTTCACCGATCATGGAGCATGTCATTTAAAGAGAAGAGGGAGATTAAACTTTTACAGTGTTTGTATATTTAATGCACAGACACTTTTTAAGTGAGGATGCCATGGTCTTTTTACAGATTTCACAATCTTTATAGACCTAGATTTTAGTTCTATAGCACCCTAAGGGCATGTTCCCACGGCACAACGTTTTCGCCCATTTTTTTTTTTCAGACAGTTTGTGGTTTTGCAGACCGTCTGAAAAACCGTCCGCAAACAAGCACAATGGAGCTCTATGGAAAACCTGTGCAGCAGTCCCCAATGCACAGGTTTTCCGCCCGACGGTTTTTCTGCCCACGGGCCGCCCGAAAAAGACTGAACATGCACATTCTTCCGTCCGGTTTTCGGACGGAATATGTGCATGTCAACGTGAAGAGGGAGGACTTTTCTCTGTTCATCGCGGAGAAAAGCCGTCGCAGCCGTGTGCACGGCACACAAACTGGACAAGTAGCAGTCGGATAAACGGACCGGTATTTGTCATCTGACGTGGGGACATGCACTAAAAGACTTTTTTTTTTAAAAGCAAAGAGTTTAAAAGTATCATATACCGATACCGCTGATGAGTCTATTTTTGATGGCAACACACTATTTTTGTAGCAGCCTAATACTCTCCCATATTCATATAGGTTTTGTGCATTTTTTTTTTTTACCAGGTTATAATGTACTTAGAAATTTTGGAATATGGTTATTGAAAAACCATGACTGATGCACTTATACTACTTGTTCTACCTAATGCCATTATATATAACCTCCACTTAGTGATATTTTATATATTGCTTTAATTCTGTAGGGATGCTTATTTATGCTATGGTATTGAACAGTGTATAGCTTTAATAATGTATATGGGATTTTGTACTTTACATTTTGTATAGGCTGATCTAACACTTTATCTACGGTCTAGTAGTTCTCATGACAGTGAGGTTTTTAAACTTTGTGAGCAATAATATAGATTGTTTGCTGTAGCTAATATATTTTAGGTGTGCATTAGTAATATGTATAATTTTTGTCTCTTGGATATTCTGGTCTTGGTTCTCATGCACCTTCTATTTTATGATGCCTGCTATATGTAAATTGTTAATAAATTTACTGGGGGCATAGTTACTCTTGGTCACACCCCCAATATAGTCAACCAAACCTCTGGGTTCTGCCCTCTCATCATTTGATGCTGCCTTACCTAGCTTGCTCGATTCCCCGAACAGGGGAATCCCAATACCACGCTACAGTGAGAGTTGAACGGCGGTGATCCTGTGGCGGCATATCATATGCCAGAAAAGCCCTGGGCTGCCATTCCAAAGAGAGGGCAAGACATACACAACTGCCCCCAACCCCAACATTTTGCTTCGGCCCATCCAATGTGATCATGGTTGCAGCAGGTAGAGATGAGGAAGGACAAGGCTGATGCAACAGAAAACTGATATACCTGCAGACATTATCAGGAGCCGCTTTCATGTATCGATGGGATCGATTTTTTTCTTCTTTTTTTAAATTTTTTTTAATTAAAACGGCTGTATGTAGAAACACGTCAGCACTACCGGGCTATATTGAAATCACAGGGTTCCGAAATAAAATATATCAAAGCACGATAACAAATGGTTTCATTTTTAACATCACAAAAATTTAATAGCGCAAGCAGGCATGACTTTGAATTCTCTTCCATAGAATTCACAACAAAACTTCTTTTCAATATTACAATTTTCATCAGTTTGACAAATGCACGTTTGGTTATCATGAACACAGAAAAGCACATAACACAATCTAATTCTAAAGACTAAATGCCAAGCAAAGTGTATACAGTGTGTGTATGTATATATATATATATATATATATATATATATATACATTATATATATATATAGATATATATATAACACACACACACCAATCAAGTTATGTTAAGTTCTCCATTGAAGCAAGCAAATTACCACAATGGCACAAAGGTTCAGTAACAGAATGTTAAGAATAGAACGATAGAGCCGACCCTGTATGCCACAAAATGCTCATCGATACAAAAAAAATGGTACAAATGTGCCCAAAACACAACAACCAGCTTTCTTACCTACAGTTTACACACAAGTTTACATGTAGAATGTTAGAAAACCAAATACAGTACACTTTTATAGACCCACTGTAAGTAGTGGGGGCAGTAGTATGCAGATAACGCCAACTTATACATATGAGCAATGAGAGGAACATTGGCATAATAGTATTAGCAGACAGAAGCCATTCATGGTTTGAACTTTTAATAAAGAAAAGACTGAATAAAACAATTTTGTACACCGAGGAGCTAAAAAGTTTTCCTCTTTTGTATCCACTCCTGGCTATAACTCAAAGCTGCACCATGTGAACCCAGTTTTAGTAATCCAACATACTTGGGATAGTAGGAACATGGCATCTTCATAAAGATGATGGCTAAAACAAAATGTGCTACATGATAAAAATGTATTTAGAATATTTTCAATATATTCCAATTATTGCTCAGTAATGTATGTTATAACCTTGTGGATTTCATTAAATTCTATTCAAGAAAACCAGCATTCATTATCATATTAGTCATTGCATTATGGGATTTTGGTTAAAATCAAATTTTTTAACAGAGCAATAAAGCAATGGCAAAACACGGGCTGCTACTTCGCAAACAGCACCTTTTTCACATCCTATAACTACTAATCTCTCCCATACAATCTCTAAATCCACAAGCAGTACAGTGCAGTACAGATATGGACAGTAATTAGAATGAAGATCAAATCTGGAGAGAACCGATCACGAGCGTCATGCCGAGTGAACGACGGCAGAATGAAGCAGACAGTAAAATATACTGAAACACTGCAACATATCAAAGAAATCAATTTGGAAACCAGATGAGGAAGTATAGTCAGCTGGGCAGCTCCCTGCTCTACTTGATAGAACACTCTCGCCCTTTGCACTAAGGAGTGGCCTGTCAATAAAGTCCAGTGAGGTCAGGAGAAGCCGATGGGCAGCCGCCCAGTTGACAGTTCTCTCCTTTTTTTGCTCGTTCTTCTCAGAGATGTAGTTTGAGAGTGAATCACAGCTGGTTGTAATAAGAGAACCTCACTATTGATTCCCTATAAAATCACAATGGGCAAAGTTCATAAATCACATTACACAGTCTCTCAAAACAGTCCATATGTCTCAGTCTACATCTCTTGGGTTAACAGCTTTCATTTAATATTTTTCTCAACATCTATACTGCTTTTAAATGATGAGGTGGATTCACATCTACATCACCAAGAGTCCTCGCTAGAATCCACTAAAATGAATGAAGACATTAGAAGGACACATGACTATTTTTCAGTGGATACTTGATTCCTCCATGTAAAAATCCGAAGCATCCTCTCTAAGAATCTTGTTGTACTGTTCTGGATATTCCTCCAGGAAATGTATGACTACACTGAAAATTGTGCATTACCACCTTCCTTCTGAAGGGATGTGTCAAATACACTGATTGTCACATTGTGTAGAGAGACACCCTATTGACAAAACCGATGTAGTTCCAGGAAGAGTAACAGAGGAACAATACAATACAGAGTTCTAAGAACAGATACCCTAAGAGCACGTCCCCACGGCACAGGACAAATACCGATAATACGGATAAACTGTCCGGTTTTTGTGCCGTGCACACAGCTGCAGGGGGACGGCTTTTCTCTGCGATTAGCGGAGAGAAGCCCTCCCCCTTCACATTCACTTGTTCATATTCAGTCCGAAAACCAGATGGAAGAATGAACAAGCACAATGTTTTTCGGGTCGCTGCACGAGTTTTCCATTGAGACCGGTTGCAAAACCGCAAACCGTCTGGAGTACAGTCTGCAAACCGTTGCTGTGGGGACATAGCCTAACAGTGTTCTTTCATAGAAGGATTTACTTCAGTCATGTCAGAAGAGAGGATTCTTTAACTGGAATATATCACATAGCTTATGACAAGCTAGTGACAGACACGGCGTTCAGCGATCTGTCACTTAATCCACAACTTAAGGTAGTTATAAGGCATTTACTTCTCAATCTGCAGTGCACAGCCCACTCTGTCAGAGACTAGTCACCTTTAGGTCGTGTTCACACGGCTTATTCACGGCGGATTTGTGAGCCGGATTGCGCTCGCATGAATAAGGGAGCGCGGCGGGGGCACCGCTCCCCGGCCCCATAGACTGTCATTATCTACGGCGCGTACGCGCTGTAAATAATGTGCATGTCACTTTTTTCCCCCGCGGCGGATTCGCCGAGCGGGGAGGAGCGACGGAATCCACTGTTCTCTATGAGAGCAGTGGATTACCGTAATTACTCCGCGGATTGGCGCCGTACTGCAACGCAACTCCGGCGCGGAGTACAGCGCCAATCCGCGGACAAATAAGCCGTGTGAACGAGGCCTTATACCCACCCACTCCTAACTGACAGTTTTGTACCTATTCATAATAAGAACCATGAGGTGAGCAGGACTAGTAGCAAGAGTGGGGCTAACACCCGACCTTGGATAAAGAAATATGAGAAGTAAATGCTACACAATTGCTGTAAGTTATAAATTAAGTGATGAGGCCATCTGTTTCCAGTGGTCTATGTATGAAAGACTGCTGTCCACAGCAACCAATCAGAGCTCAGCTTTCATTTTTCTGGAGCAGTATATGAAATGAAAGCTGAGCTCTGATTGGTTGCTATGGACAAAGACAGTCTTACTGCTGGACAGTTTTCATAAATAAGACCCCAAGTGTCTATCACTAGGTTATCCTGCCCTTACTGAGTGCAGAATATATTATGTGACAGGTTCCCACCATAGATTGTAGCTGCATTTAATTTACTTAATAAAAATGGATTGCAGAGAAGACATTCATCATCTCCCTGCTTAGTGATCCATTATTGATTTACTGTCCCTAAAACACATCTTGTCCTAAAACCTACTGACCAGAAATTTACACTGAGCTCACAGCCTTGACTCGTCTGCCTTTAAGGGGAACCTGTAAGGCCTCGTTCACGAGACGGATTTGGCCATGGCCAATCCCCGTCCTAACCTCGCCGCAAACTCGCGTCTCCCGACTCGGGTTTGCGGCGCGGGCGCTGGGCGTGGTCGCGGCACAAGTGGGGTGTGGTTTGGGGCGTGGCTTGCGGCGAGGGTTTGCCCCCATGCAAATTAGTAGGCAGGGGGAAAACCGCGCACCAGTCGTGGCAACACCGCGCTGAGGACTCCCTGTCAAGAATTGACAGGAGAGTTCTCAAACACACGCGGCAAGGCCGCGGCGTGTGAATATTAACGCGGTTTCCCATAGGAAACCATGTTAATAAACTTGGCGCGATTTGGACGTGGTTTTGGCCGCAGAAACCGCGGCCATAACCGCGACCAAATCCGCCCTGTGAACAGGGCCTAACTGTTAAAAATAATGCCCAGGTGCAACAAAACAAATTAGATTTAAAAACAGTGCATACTTTATGTAAATTACTTTGAAAGAGTCATCTGTTAACCTGAAGGTTTCTAATAATGTCCCTCCAAGCTCCATCACTTACAGACCTCTGAAACCCTGCGTCGTTCTCGTAAGCACATGCAGTGAAGCAAGGCACTCTACTCGGTCTCACCTGTCTTCTAAACATACACCTATTTTAGTGGGGACTGTTCAGAATATGCACTACAAGAACAAGCAACTTTGCTGTGTGTATTTGGAAGTGGAGTAGAATTGCACAAACGCAGGGTTGTCTAGCAAATAAAAATAATTGTTCAATGGGGCCAAAGTCGGTAATAACTTTAAAAAAAGTTATACTTGCCCACAAGTCTGCTGCTGCTCTGGAGCTCCTCGCCGATCCGCCCCTCTTGAATTCCAAGTTCTCGCCTCGACACACAGGAGAGGCTTGTGCTTCATTGTAAGTGAATGAAGTGCGAGCCTTTGAGTGTCGGGAAAAGAAGCAGCAGACCTATAGGTAAATAGAAGGGGTTTTTTACCCATCCTAGCCACAGTCAACAATAATTTTAATTGCTGGACAACCCCTTTTAAGGTGTTGGACTGACAAGAGATGACAGCAGTCCTCAGGCACTGGACTACATTTGTGGGCAAAATTAAATATAGGTTTCATTTTTAAAGGGAATAAGGTGGTTTATGCTGGCCTTAGAGCAGAATGCAATAGAGAGAGAAAAGCTGAGCTTTGTGATATATAGGGTTATATGATAGAATAGAGGAGCTGAGCTCTGATATATGGTGTTATATGATATAGGAGAGAAGCTGAGCTCTGTAAACTATATAGCGTTATATGATAGAGGAAAGAAACGGCCATCTGTGATATATAGGTTTATATGATTTGGAACAAGATTTCTGAGCAAAAACACAGAAAATCTGTGACAGTGAAAGTTAAAGTACTGATTACCCCACTCACACAGTGATTGACAGCTCTGTATACACACAGATACAAGGAAAGCGGTCAATCACTATATGTCGGCAGGGTAAGCAGGACTCCTATTGTCTCTTCAGGAGTCCGATGAGTATTTATCTGCTTTTTACGCAGAAATCCTGCTCCGAATCATATAACCTTTACACACAGAGCTCAGCCCCTCTCCCTCTATCAAATCCTGCTCTCAGATAGGGCAGCATAAACCACCTCACAGGTTCCATTAAACCTATTACCGTCGTATAAACAGGTTGGTGGCTGCGTGGGTGCCCTTGTCCTCCTGACCATCTTTAATATTTTTTCTACTTTTAAAGGAACTTCTTTAGGACTTAAAATTAAGGTAGCTCCTGGTTAAGTGTAAAACCTAATTTAAAAGACGTTCTCAGGACAAATATGCCCCTTACTAAGAATATGGCAGTTTTTTGGCACAAAAGAAAATGTATTTTGGTTTTCCCTGCATTAAAATCTTCCATCTTAAAATAAGAGTCGTGTAAGAGTGTGTGCAAAACCCTGTAACTACACAAGAGAAAATTAATTTTTCAGGGAAATATTACTTCTGCAACTTTTCAAACCATCCTGATATTCGGTACATAACGGCCAGCATTGTGGTACACAGAGGACAGCCTGAGGGTTCATTCAAACAGAATTGCATGTGCATTTTTTTCTCCTTTGTACAAGTTGTAATTTTAAAAGACTATATTACAAAGCAATGTAAATAAATACCAGGCTAGTACAAAAAGCTCTTATTTACAGTTGTACAAATGAACTGTATTCAGTGTAAATGCTGTGTCTTAAAATACACAATTCTAGTTATGCATTTTTACAGGAATTCAGTTAGAGGCTCCAATGTGTCGTATTAAAAAAGAAAAAAAAATTAAAATTCAAGTTAATGCAATACATTTCTTTGTGTAGAATTAAATATAGACAAACCCATTTATATCGAGAATGGCGTCTGTTAAAGTGCTGATAAACAATATTTTTGTGAATGTTCAGGAAATATACTAAACATTGTTTAAAGCTTGAAGTCTCTGAAAACGTTACAATGTATTCACATTGTTTAAAGTCTCTCTCCGGTTGCCATCACAGATATAGTGTGCACAGAGGTGGGTATGTAATCCAGACGTCGGCTTATCCTTCGGCTGCAGTGTCAGGCTTCACTATTTGATACGTGATTAAGTATTCCGGGTACGCCTGCAGAACAATTATTATGCATGTTAGCAGTTTCTTAAATAGCGCATTATTACAATCACCATTAACCTTTTGACAGTAATTAAAGCATTGTTCCAAATATTTAAAGTGAACCTCTCAGGTGGTTTATGCAGCCTTATTTGACAACACGATGTGATCGAGGAGAGAAGCTGAGCTTTGTGATATACAAGAGCAGGATGTGATAGAGGAGAGAAGCATAGCTCTGTGATATAGAAGAGAAAGGTGTGATAGAGGAGAGAAGCTGAGCTCTGTGATATATAAGAGCAGGATGTGATAGAGGGAGAGAAGCTGAGTTCTGTGATATATAAGAGCAGGATGTGATAGAGGAGAGAAGCTGAGCTCTGTGATATATAAGAGCAGGATGTGATAGAGGAGAGAAGCTGAGCTCTGTGATATATAAGAGCAGGATGTGATAGAGAAGCTGAGCTCTGTGATATATAAGAGCAGGATGTGATAGAGAAGAGAAGCTGAGCTCTGTGATATATAAGAGCAGGATGTGATAGAGGAGAGAAGTTGAGCTCTGTGATATATAAGAGCAGGATGTGATAGAGGAGAGAAGCTGAGCTCTGTGATATATAAGAGCAGGATGTGATAGAGGAGAGAAGCTGAGCTCTGTGATATATAATAGCAGGAAGATATAGAGGAGAGAAGCTGAGCTCTGTGATATATTAGAGCAGGATGTGATAGAGGAGAGAAGCTGAGCTCTGTGATATATAAGAGCAGGATGTGATAGAGGAGAGAAGCTGAGCTCTGTGGTATATAAGAGCAGGATGTGATAGAGGAGAGAAGCTGAGCTCTGTGATATATAAGAGCAGGATGTGATAGAGGAGAGAAGCTGAGCTCTGTGATATATAAGAGCAGGATGTGATAGAGGAGAGAAGCTGAGCTCTGTGTTATATAAGAGCAGGATGTGACAGAGGAGAGAAGCTGAGCTCTGTGATATATAAGAGCAGGATGTGATAGAGGAGAGAAGCTGAGCTCTGTGATATATAAGAGCAGGATGTGATAGAGGAGAGAAGCTGAGCTCTGTGATATATAAGAGCAGGATGTGATAGAGGAGAGAAGCTGAGCTCTGTGGTATATAAGAGCAGGATGTGATAGAGGAGAGAAGCTGAGCTCTGTGATATATAAGAGCAGGATGTGATAGAGAAGCTGAGCTCTGATATAATGGATTATATGATTTGGAGCAGAATTTGAGTAAAATGCAGAGAAAATCCTGAAATGACTCCTTAAGAGACCATGGAAGTCCTATTGACCCCAATCACACAGTGTGATTGACAGCTTTCCCTGTTTCAGTGTGTGCACAGAGCAAACTGTCAATCACTGTATGTGGGCAGGGTCACTAGGATTTTCATGTTATGTTTTAGAATTTTCTCTTCTTTTTGCTCAGAAATTCATCATCAAATCACATTGAACTATAGATCACATAGCGCAGCTTCTCTCCTCTATCATATAATTCTATATATAGCAGAGCTCAGCTTTTCTCCCTCTTATCAGATCCTACTTTCAGGTAGGGTAGAATAAACCAACTGAAAGGTTTTCTTTAAATTTTAGTATGCATGAAGGTGAAAAATACAAAACTGTAGTAAACTTACCTGGTTTACCACTGGTTTATCATCATCAGTACACAATAAAATTGCATCCATAAGAAGTCAGGAGCAATACAACTACTTGGGGCCCACCAATATGACATTCTGTCCATGCCATATTGTAGGATGGTGATTGACTACTTGCACATAGTAATTTTGAGCTCTACTGGCACCACAAGACCCCTAATGTTTTTCTGATTTACTAAGTAAATTACAATTTGATTTGTTCTCCATTTTTAGCCATGTTAAATTAGAATTAAATTTATTTAGCTTATCATAGATACAGCAGGTGAAAAAAAGTATTGAACACGTCACCCATTTTCTAAAAGGAGCTATTGACATGAAATTATCAACAGATGTTTGTAACAATCCATCAAATCCACACAGGAAAAGAAATCGAACTATAGAAGTAATAATGAGAAATGACATCGAGAAAAAAATTGAACACATGAAGAAACAGGTACAAAAAGCCATGAAAAGTCATGACACCAGCTGAAATCTGTCAGTAACTAGAGAGCAATCCTGAAAAATAACATCAGTTGTTTTAAAAAGGGTGTCTCATTATCAAGGTGCCACACAACAAACATCTCATGATGGGTAAAACCAGTGAGATGTCTCAAGACCTTTGCAACCTTATTGTTGCAAAACATACTGATGGCATTGCTTACAGAAGAATTTCTCAACTACTGAAGCTTACAGTGAGCACTGTTGGAGCCATAATCCAGAAGAGGAAAGAACATCATTTCACCATAAACCGGCTATGAGGTTTATTCCTGACTTCAGACAGAAGAGTGAAACAACTTATCAGAAGAGTTGTCCTAGAGCCAAAAACCACCTGTGCAGAGCTACAGAAATATCTGGAATCAGCAGGTACAATTGTTTTATAGACAATAAGTAATGCACTCAACCTCCATGGCCATGCAAGCCTCCATTGCTGACCAAAAAGCATGTTCATGGGGGTTTAAAGTTTACTCAACAACATTTAGACAAGTCTGTGAAATACTGGGAGAATATAGCATGGTCAGATGATGCCAAAATTTAACTCTTTAGATGCCATAAGACACATCATGCTTGGAAGCAAGAAGGCACCGCATATCACCACAAAGACACCAACAGTGAAGTTTGGAGGTGGGAACATCATGGTATGAAGCTGTTATTCAGCATATGGCACCAGCAAACTTCATATAATTGAAGGAAGGATGAATTAGACAAATGTACCAAGACATTCTTGATAAGTCTGCTGCCATCTACCAAGATAATATAGATGAAACGAGGGTGAACATTTCAGCAAGACAATGATCCCAAACACACAGTCAAGGATGCTCTTAATTGGCTTCAGAGAAAGAAAATAAAGCTGCTAGAATGACTGTGTTGAAGAATGGACCAAAATCCTGCTTGAGCAATGCAGGCGACTAGTTTCTCCACACGAGGAGACTTGTCATCACCAACAAAGGCTTCTGTACAAAGTATTAAATACATCTCAGTAAGTGTGTCAATACTTTTTCCCTGTGTGATTCTCATTATTACACGTAATATATGGGCATCTATGGTTTCATTTCTTTGACTGTGTGGATTGGATGGGTTATTACCGACACCTGGTGAGAATTTCATGTTAACAGCACCTTTAGAAATATAGTTACTTAGAAAATTGATGACGTGTTTAATACTTATTTCACCCGCTATATATTTTATTATAAATATAAGCATTTATACATATTGATACATAACAAAGATGTCACCAAAGACAAACACTACTGCTTTATTTTATCAAAGTTTAAAAACTACTTGAGTCACAAATATTCTATAACAGACCATGTCTACTAAAAAGGCTGTGGACAACTGTGGGGGTTGATGAAACTTTGATCCTAAATTCGAAAGTAGCAGCGGCTGGAGAACAAGCTAACAGATAAGGTCTCTCATGGATTTAAACAGTGAACGGGCTTCTGTCACATGCAGTAATATGTAAAAGCTGCGAAGGCTAAGTAGTTAATAAAAACCATGACCAGCCTTTAACCCTTTCCCTGCCATGGGAACATGCATATATTCCATCAGTGGGCACTTGAGAAGCCCAGGACGTCTGAAATACATCCTTGGCACCAATGAAAATTGAGCAGGTGGAAGTGGCAGCTACATATACAGCACTAGTAGTTTTGCATTCAGCCAGCAAGGGGGACGTTCTGACAGGTTGAAAGAGAAGGCAGAGGTCCACGGCCCTTTTGTTGACTTACATTGCGCATGCATCAACAGAATAGTCCTAGAGGAGAATTTTCTTCCTTCACTACAGAAAGATCTAGTCATCTCCTCTAGTCATAATACTATTTATTGTAGAATAATAGTAATTACCTGCTCTCCCCTATAGATAACATACTCGGCGAGAGCAAGCCCATTGACGCTAGGCCGGCCAGTGACGGAGTGATGACCAGGAGGAGAATGGGCCATCTTCATTGCACTGAACTGAAGAAAAGATTTCCCCAACGTCACTCGACAAAAAAGCAGCTGCCTGAATGAAAGGTAACAAAATGATGTGAGTGGTACGATCTAAACGGTCTAATTCTTCTATATTTTCATCTTGTACATGAAAGATTGGAATAAGCAGGAACAGAGTGTACAAGAAGAAAGAGGAGCGGCGACCACAAGGGCATATTCAATGGTAATCTATCAGGGATACAGAAGCAGGGCTGTTCTCTCCCCCAGCTACTGTCCGTGTGGACTCTAATTTATTTTACAATACAAGATGTTTGGAACATTTATCTCAATGAAGGTATACTACAGAATGCAGACACTTGCAACAATGTGTCTACAATACGAATGCAATTTAATAAATATAAAAAGATGTACAGTTGCAGGTCGGCTAAATTGCCTTGCTGAAAGTCATTATGCAATTATGAAATAACTTGCGGCTATATGTCTCCAGTCCCGGAGTAATCCAGATAGATCTTCAGCGCTGAAGTTGCAAGCGCTCTTCACTAGAAGCTGGCATAGCTTGCTAGACACCGTTCACCTCGCTGCTGTAACGGCTGTTACAGCAGCGAGGTGAACGTTGTCTAGCAAGCTATACCAGCTGCTAGTGAAGAGCGCTTGCAACTTCAGCGCTGAAGATATATCTGGATTACTCCGGGACTGGAGACATATAGCCGCAAGTTATCATTTCATAATTGCATAATGTCTTTAAGCAAGGCTATTTAGCCGACATGCTATTGTACGTCTTTTGATATTTATTAAATTGCATACGTTTTGTAGACACATTGTTGCAAGTGTCTGTATTAGGAGTATACCTTCATTGAGATAATTGACACGAGGTGTCTAAAGGAAAGCACCTGCGATTATACTCTATTTTTGCGGTCTATATACTATAGAGGTCAGAAATCGTATTGTATGGAACATTTAGGCACTGTTCACACGGCTTATTGCCGACGTAATTGCGGTAACCGATTTCGCCCTGCAATTACACCGGCTGCCGTGTAGCGGGGGGCCGGCAGCCGCCGGCCCCATAGATAGTCATTATTCACGCCGTAAATAATTGCCATGACACTTTCTCCCCGCTCGGCGGATTCACCAAGCGGGGAGAGGAGACGTAATCCATAGTTCTCTATGAGGACTGTGGATTACCGTAATGCCTGGGACTGATTTCAGCCGTATTGGAGCGCAAATACGGCGCTCATTATGGCTGAAATCAGTCCAAAAATAAGCAGTGTGAACGAGAACCTTTTACTAAAGAAGCAATATTCAGACCATGTCAGTTGACCAATAGAGTCCACTGGTAGCAGCACTGAACAGCTGGAGAAACCTCAAAACAAATCTGGGAAGGGAAGAACCCGGATTGTATCTCAATTTAAGCCCATGGGTGTCAACAACTAATCGCGCTTTGATGGACAGAACTCAAAACAAGTCAGCGTGTTAGCTTTGTTTGTATGACCATCATGATTTTTCTAATGGATTCTTGAATAAAGGTAAAAAAAAATTCTATTTTCCATCCTGTTTGGACGCTGGTTCTACTCTTCCTGGATTTAGTTTTAAGAATGAAACTTAAATTGACTCCTAGTGGTGTTAAGGTCCAACAAATAGCATGTTATATGAGCAACAAATAGATTTTTATATCTTGCTTTTATTTTTTATTTTTAAACTTCCATTAACCAGTTTCTTCCTTACCAGACATATGTTCATGTGGGGCGGCAGGTCCAGCCACGTGTGGAGATTAACACCATGGGTAATACTTATTACTTTCCCTATTTTTTCCTTTCCATCTATGGTTATTATGATGCTTACTATGTTGTACTGATGAGTGTGAACTATATACGTATTCTATATTATTAGGTATCCTGACGAATGGGAGAAGTAATTATCAGTTTTTGTCTCTTGTTGTTTTAAAACATTACTTTTTTTTTTTTTTTTTTTTATAAAATTCTGTTAATATTTTTTGTATGGCATATGGTCCTCCTTTTGTTTATTTCGGTTATTACTGTGCAAATAGGAGTGATATCCCCCCTCCTTTTTTGATATTTAGTACTTATTTGGAGGGATAGTCTACAAATATACCCTTCCAACGAATGCTCTTAGAGCTCTTTTGGTTTTATCAGATTTTTATGTAATTTTTACAATAGATTTTTTACTCCAGGGAAAATAAAAAAAAATTAAAAAGTCTGTTTTTCAGATTTTTTAATTTTATTTTTCTAACAGCTAAAGTAGCACTAAATTAAGTCTTGTAATTGTGTCACTTTTCCATTGCAGACTTTCATACATGGGTTTTAAGGTTGGGTTGTCAGAGTTTTGTTTTATAAATTTTCTTTTCTGTGCGTTTTTATTTAACATATTGGTCTCCCCATAAGGTAAGAAAAGTTTTCGGCTATGTTCACACGGGCAAATTATGGTGAAATTACGGTAATGAGAACTATGGATTACGGCTCCTCTCCCTGCTCGTACAATACGATCAAATTGTACGCGCGGGAAGATAAGTAACATGTCAATTACTTGCGTCAAATACACACCGCGAGTAATGACTGTCAATGGAACCAGCGGGCTGCCGTCCTCCCCCCTCCCGAGGGAGTACGCGTGTATTAGCGCAACTCCGAAATCACACGCCGTAATTGCGGCCGTACTGTACTCGCCGCAATTACGCCGTGTGAACATATCCTTATAGTTAACAGGCAATCAACATCTAGTTAATTAATAATATCTACATATATATCAAATACATTATGAAAACTACTGAAAAGTCACACAAGTGCCAGAATAGGGACCTTGCCATTACACCAACCATAACAAATACTATATAAAGCTGTATTTCCATCTTCGACAGTCATGTCTGAGTTGGGAATACCCATGAGAATGTGAAAGACAATAGTATGGGCTGTTCTATGCAGTTTTTGTAACTCCTATAGAAGTGCAGCTACGGAATTGGCATACAACAGCCCTCTGTTTCAGTAAGCTTGGCCACATCTGCCTGCTGCGATTAGCCAGGACAGCGTCTGGAGGGCCCTATTCCACAGACAGGTAGAGGTCCCAGAAGTGATGGAAGTGTTAGAAACGTTAGATGTAACACTTACACTGCACTCACCTATGGCAAACATAACAAGAGCGGTCCTTGTGCACTGGGCACCCTGTGCCTCCTCCAATTCCATAAACATATTGGTTGCTTTTTGAGGAGTTTTCAGCAAAATAAATGCCAGCTCCAAACATGCCACCAATGTAAGCGTGCCTTTCATCAAATCCTTTGTGAATAATTGCATTTACAAATGGAGAACCTTTGGAGAAAATTAAGAGTTAACACAGGCACATTTTTCTGGAACGGGGGTGCATAACCTGTTGTGGCCCCATTTGCATCCCTCAATCATATGGATAGAGAAATGCTCATCTGTTGCTGCTCACATGTATTACACTGGGGAACACTCATTTTGGTGTCTTAAAAGTTGGAACCGTTTGAATATGTTTTGGGCGCTGATTCTGAAAACGACATTTTCCCTATCAGCTGTAGTTTTGGAGATCCGACATTGCCACCTTACCAAGTACATGCTGCTGAAAGTAGTAGCCACTCAATATTGTACTAAAGAAATGTTGGAAATTCATATGAAACAGAAGAGACATAAAAAATTTTTAGCATTTAAAGAATACATGCAAACAAAACCATGAATGTGGCTGAGCAAATTCTATTCATCTGCACTACATAAATGCTAAAGAAATTAATCACAAAAACCATGTAGAATCATTTAACCAGCATCTCAAACTAGAGCTGCTGGAACAAAATGGATGGGATTTTTGGACTCAGCGGCAGTCAAATACCCAGAATAAGGTAAAAATTTCTAGGCACCCCAGTGTTATCTATGCCAGACAGAAGAGGAATGGTGCTCAGCTCAGGAGCAGCAACCCACGAGTTTCAATGGTGCATTGCGTATTCATCTGAAAGATCCCACATATCAGAAGAATGGGGCCCATTGAACCATTTAGCAATCCATTGGTGGTCAAGTAGCGCCTCTCTACAGCACAGTGTATTACTACAGGCCCCCATTTTCAATTTTCCGATACACTGTGTATAAATTACATGACCCAAAGAAGCTTCTGTCCTCAACATGGAGAGTGATTTATAGCTTCCAGCAGCTCTTTCTAATCTCATATGTAAGAATGTGCTTTATCTGTATTAGTTATCTCTTTCATTTTTATAATCTTCATTTTGCGTTATGTTGGATGACATTTTAGGGCCGTAATGGTTATGGTTTCAACATACAATGGTCACCCTGCAACCAATTAATATTATGTATTAAGGGACCACTGTATTAAAGATAAATAACTGCGGCTTCCACAGGTCTAAATCTTGCATACATCATACAGCTTTCTCCTCCTATTACTTGCCTGCAATTAAAAACCTGTCAAGTCAGCAGAACACGCAAGAATGTAACAATTTAACTGAAGAATTAACACTAAGCTGCTATGTCCACAGATCTAGAGGGAAATCTCTCCACCTTTTAATACGGTCTTCATTTTCCCACATGTACACATTACATGGGATGAGTGCCTAGTGGAGGCTTACCGTGAAATAACATTCGTTCATTAGCGTGATTATGGTTTTCCTCCGTAACTTCTTTTCTCCGGTGAGTGTATCTTTCCCAGAGCTTTTTATTGCAAACCTTCTGAATCTAGATATTTACAGAGAACGACAATCACTGCAACATTTCACTAATCCAGGTTTACATCAACCCCAAAACAACAAGACATCACCTTACCTTTAAGATATTATATCTGTTAAATACTCCACCGGCATGTCCCCCATCTCGATGTTCCCTTACTGTGCTCTGCATCTAAAGAAAATGCATCAAATCAAAGGCTGCACAAGAAATCCTGGCCACACAGATGAAAAGCCACAGTATTTATGCACCCATTCTTCACACAGCTGTGACAAATTGCATGTTTATTGATAGTATGTGTCCTCTGCTTGTAACTAATGTGGTCCAAATATGTTCTGGTCACCAGGGCTGGGACAAGGTATTCTGGTGTCCTAGGCAAATAAGCCATGTAGCGCCCCCACTCCTCCCCTCCCAATGTAACATTCAGCTAACTCCATACCTCTTTGTGCCCCCTTCCTGCCTGGGATGAAGCAAAGCCCAAGGCGGTCGCCTACCTTCGTCTACCCGTTGTCCCGGCCCTGCTGGTCACTGCTTAGTAGTAAAAGTCACTGTCAGCTGGTAATGCTCTTCTGGAAATCATGCACCAGAAAAGTGCAAATATACAGTAGCTGTACTAGATATCTAGATCCAAATGGCTCTTCATGCATTTAGAAGGTCCCACTCTGCACGTCACACACGTCCACTCTGGGGTTTAAGTTAGTTAGTAACACTTAATATTTGCTAAGAGGTAGGCTCATTGGGACACAACAAAAAAAGATACTTTACCTCTTCATCCACTGAAAGAAACTCCTTGTCATCTGGAGCAAGGTCAATTAATATAGTCCCACTGTTAGAGGTGTTCAGTGTCAAGTACGGATTTAAACCTAAAAAATAAACCTAGCTCATAACTCACTGGACATGAACAAAATCACTGGCATATGTAAGAAACAACAATAAAATGGCCATCAAACGGTTTTCTTATCAGACTGTTTCACAGGTCCTACTCTTCACAGGCAGCTTAAGGCCCCACTATCTGTTCAGGCTGTGGATGTTTCTACAAGGTGACTGACAATTCAGCTCTGCTACTGCTAGCTGAGCCCGTTAGCGGGACATTGGTAAAAGACGTTTTAAAAGCATGGCTCAAGGCTACTGAGCTCTAAAAGGTGAAACAGCTTGGCGAGACAATCCCTTTAACATTTGTCAGTAAGGGTATGTTCACACGGCGTATTGGGACACGTAATGTGCGTGCCCCAATACACCGTGTGTTTTGGAAGTACGGCCAGGGGCGTAATGTTTTGGAAGTACGCCCCTGGCTGGCCCCATTCACATGCATTGTCCGTGACATTTCACTTCTCTCCCCCGGCGAACAATACGATCGTATTGTATGCTGGGGGAGACGAGGCGTAATTCATAGTTCTCTACGAGAGCTATGAATTACAGTAATTGTGGCACGCATTTTGCACGTTTTAGAGCGCAAATACGCAGCAAAATGCAGGGCGCAATTACGCTGTGTGAACATACCCTAACAGATAATCTCCTGTTCTGCTGATAAGACACAGCAGAAAGTGACAGCACAATCCTGACCAAGGCTGCTAGAGCAGGGAGAAGTGGTCAGTAACTAGAGAAGCTTGTGCACACAACATAAGATACAAACTACTCTCTAAAATGAAGCAAAATCAGAACAGAAATGTATTTGGCAATAATTTTGATTTACTTTTGCCTACATGTTTAAAACTGTTAAAAGGGAAAGAAACGGTACAAAATCCACCATTTGCTTTGCAAATGGTACTAAGCCATCAGTCCCAAAGACTTTGAATATAGCAGCAGAGAGCAGGATTGTCCTGCTCTGTTCAAAGGCTTCCATGCTGCACAAGTACGATAAGAAAAAAAAAAAAAAAAAGACGGGGAACTTGGGGGAACCTTTTTCAGCAAATGGTGTGGACCTTCAGCAATCAGACGTTTATCACCCACCCTGTGGTTACGTGATAAATGTCTATGGTGGGACAGCCACTTAAAATCGAAACGCACATGATCAATACATGAATGTATGGAATCCCGTTTTATTGTAAAATCACATGAACTGCTTAAAATTCATCTTTGTAGTTCACCAGATTTATGCGGAACATTTTATCTGACCATAACATTTTTATAAAAAGAGAAACGTTACCTTGTTGACCGGAGATAAGCCTCTCCACCCCTTTTATGATTTTATGTCTATGTCCATAAGCGTTAATTCCGATTTCCTTGAATTCTTTGTGTCCCATTTCAATTAAGACGTCTAATGTTATCTGTAAGACCATACGTAGATTTTACAGCCAGAAGGAAGCAGGAATAACCAAGCACACTTCTATGTTTGCAGTACGTTCTCTATTTGTCTTGTACAGTATGCACATCAGATATAGACGTTACTTATGGAAAGGAATTGTATAGAAAGCAGTATACATGACATCGAAATATTCTGTCATTGTCTTCCATTATTATAACAAGTTGTTCTAAAAAAATTGTATCTTGTAACAAACCAGATCAGAGTAAGAGAAGCCTGGTAAGAGTTTTTCCCCAGGTTAAGGGTTGTAGGTCGATTTGCCGTTTTAGAAACCATCTGAAAACCGACAAGCAATGCTCCCCATAGACTTTAATAGAAAATCCATTCAGCAGTCCCCACTGAACTAATATTCTGCCGGATGGTTTTTTACACCGCAAAACAAGGAAAAACGCTGTCTCCACTACGTGCCAAAAATGACAAAATACCAGTCGGAAACTCCGACCAGTATTTTGTCAGTGCCGTGAGAATGCACCCCAAGAGTGTTAACTGTAGAAGTTTACATCTGTTAAAAGTACCACTTACCTGCTCCCTTTCAAAGATGTCAATTAAATGGTCAAGTCCAAGGTTCCTTAAAAACTGATTAATACTGAGATCAACGCCAGGTACTGAAAGGGGGGGGAAAAAAAGTGTAAGACATTAATATCTTTTCTACCAAGTCTAAATAACAACCATAAATTAAAGAGGGTTTTCTCACAATGCCATTTCACAGATCGCTTCAGCCTTACACTGCTTGGTCAGGCTGTGGGTGGTTCTATAGAAGTGATTAGCATATCACATCTGCTATCTAAACTCCTGGAACGCTTGGTCTACTCTCGCCTAATCCGCTATCTCTCTACTAACTCTTCTTGACCCTCTACAATCAGGTTTCCGCACCCTACACTCCACGGAAACTGCCTTAAAGTCTCAAATGACCTAACAGCAAAATCTCAGGGTAACTACTCCTTGCTGCTTCTCTTGGATCTCTCTGCAGCATTTGACACTGTGAATCACCAACTTCTCCTCCGCATGCTCAGCACCATTGGCCTCCAGGACACCGCTCTCGCTTGGTTCTCGTCCTACCTCTCTGACCGCTCCTTCAGTGTCTCATTTTCCGGTTCGACCTCCTCTCCTCTTCCTCTTGCTGTTGGGGTTCCTCAGGGATCAGTTCTAGGTCCTCTCCTCTTTTCATTGTATACAGCCCCCATTGGACAAACCATCAGTAGATTTGGCTTCCAGTACCATCTCTATGCGGATGACACCCAATTATACACCTCCTCCCGTGACATCACTCCCATTCTGCTACAAAACACCAGTGACTGCCTGTCTGCTGTCTCTGACTCATGTCCTCTCTCTATCTCCAACTAAACCTCACTAAGACTGAACTTCTTGTCTTTCCGCCATCTACTAACCAGCCCCATCCTGCTATTTCTGTGGTACCACCATTTCTCCTAGGCAGCAGGCCCGCTGTCTTGGGGTTATATTAGATTCTGATCTGACCTTCACCCCATATATCCAATCCCTTGCCCGCTCCTGTCACCTGCACCTCAAGAATATCTCCAAAATCCGTCCGTTTCTCACTGTGGAAACAACTCAAACTCTGCTCTTATTCTTTCTCGTCTTGACTACTGTAACTCCTTGCTTATCGGTCTCCCTCTCTGCAAACTCTACCCTCTCCAATCTGTCCTGAATGCAACAGCCAGGCTCATCTTTCTCTCCAGCCGCTATACTAACGCCTCTACCCTGTGTCAGTCATTGCACTGGTTGCCCATCCAGTACAGGATACAGTATAAACTCAGCACGCTCACCCATAAAGCTCTCCACAACGCTGCAGCCCCCTACATCACCTCCCTCATCTCTGTCTACCACCCGACCCGCTCTCTCCGCTCTGCTGATGATATCAGGTTACACTCATCAATCATCCGAACCTCCCATGCCCGCCTACAAGATTTCACACGTGCGGCACCAATTCTCTGGAATATGCTACCGCGGGCGATCAGGCACATTCACAACCCTCACAGTTTTAAGAGGGCCCTGAAAATACATCTTCTCGGTCTGGCCTACCAAGATCCCTAACTGCTATCACACACATCTGTCACTCCCTGCACTAGGGCACTCACAGGCACTTATCTGTATATAGATGTACAGTCTGGGTGGCAGGTTCATCCATTTTTCATGTAAACCACCCCCTATTTATGAAACATGGCCGGACCATTGTAAACTTGGCACTTCTTACCGTATGTTTCACCCATACACCTTAATAGATTGTAAGCTCTCACGAGCAGGGCCCTCACACCTTGTGTCTCATTTGTAAGTACTTTTAATGTGTAATGACTGTATGTTTACCCTTGAATTTGTAAAGTGCTGCGGAATATGTTGGAGCTATATAAATAAAGATTATTATTATTATTATTCTAGCTGAGCTTGTTAGGGTACAGCCAGACAACAAATAAAATTTTTTGTCTGATCATACCGTTACCGTGTCAGAACACTGCTTTAAAAATGTAATTCATGTGGTTTCAGGGCATTTTCTTTCCAGCGGATTGACAGTCAGAAATTGAGTACCATAATTTCTATGGTGGGGTTTTGGATTCAGATCTGTGTCCACAACATACAAATATTTTTTGACATCACCACTGACCTCAATAGTAAGTTTTCCACATGGAAAACAAAGGAACAATGAACATGTTCTAAGTTTGTTTGTTTTTGTTTTTTTTTTTTACTCTTAGGCCGTGTTCACACGGCTTATTCCCGACGGATTTGTGAGCCGTATTGAGCTCACAAATCCGCCGTGAATAAGGGGCGGGACGGGGGCGGGGCCGCCGCTCCCGGCCCCATAGACAATGCATTGTTTACGGCGCGTCCGCGCCGTAAATAATGTGCATGTCACTTTCTCCCCCCCGCGGCGGATTTGCCGAGCGGGGAGGAGCGACGGATTCCACTGTTCTCTATGAGAGCAGTGGATTACCGTAATGACAGGGACGGATTGGCGCCGTACTGAAGCGCCAATCCGGCGCGGAGTACGGCGCCAATCCGGCGCGGAGTACGGCGCCAATCCGTGCCCCAATAAGCCGTGTGAACGAGGCCTTAAAACACCAACTGACAAAATACACGTTGTTGTATGATGTACAACATTTTCTTTTGATGTCAATGGGGAGGATTTACTTTTAGACGAGTATTTTCAGTCGGAATTCGTGTGGATTCTGTACTCATCGTGTGGACAGAGCATTAGGCTATGTTCACACGGCTTATTTGCGGGGCGCAATTACGTCATGTAGACGGGAGCGGGGGGGCTGGCACCTCGCCGGCCCATAGACTTTCATTACCAGCGGCGCGTATACGCAGCTGGTAATTCACATGTCACTTATCTCCCCCCGTGGCGAATTCGCCGAGCAGGGAGAGAGGAGACGTAATCCTTAGTTCTCTATGAGAACTGTGGATTACCGTAATGATTGGGACGTATTCCAGCCGTAATTTGCGCACTACGGCGCGTAATTACGGACTGAAATACGTCCCATTTTAAGCCGTGTGAACATAGCCTAACAGTGAGATGATTGAAGGAGATTTAATCTGTAAATAAGCAACACTACAGACCTCTCAGGAGTGAAAACAAGGGCTTTTCAATAGTAAATTATCTAATCTTGTTACAGATAAAAAAGAAAATCTCCCTCCAACCATGGCAATGTCACTCCCTGCTCTCTGTCTAATTAGGGAGGTGAATATGGATATTTGTGTGCACTCAAAATAGATAAAATCTCTCATCTCCAGACCAGGGCAATATCAAAACAATGTATTTAGTACAAGCCTTTAATTACCTGTCCCTACATGTTGAAAGCTAAATCACTGAAGTTTGAAAACCCCATTTAAGTATATTCAGGTTAATAATATAAGGCACTTTAAAGAAAGGAGAAGTGTACCTATGCTATGTTAAGCGGGCAAGTGTTAACCCAAAATAGTGGCTGGAGTTTTTCCACAGAGAATTTACACTTGGGGCCCGTTTACACGGCACAGGACAAATACTGGTCCGTGATTAGCAGAGAAAAGCCCCTGCCCTTCACATTCACTTGTTCATATTCCATCCGAAAACCGGACGGAAGAATGAACAAGGAGAATGCTTTTTGGGTGGCCGGCGGTCTGAAAAAGCACCTGGAATAAAACCCGTGCCGTGGTAGCTGCTGCAAGGGTTTCCCATAGAGCCCCATGTAAAAGTTTGCGGCCGGTTTTTCAGACCGTCTAAAAAAAAACGGCCGCAAACCAGTGCCGTGGGGACAAGGCCTTAATTGTTGGGTGATATTAGCAAGAGACTACAAAATGTCACTTCCTTAGCATTAGCCATCATTACAGTCTTGCTAAAGAGTAACTGGCAGTACTTAAAGGGGTTTTGTCAAAAGTGCGTTCCTTACCTAACAGGCTGATACCCCCCTCTTGAGGACTGAAAAAAGGGGCGTTGTGTTTCGGTGTTTAAAAATACAAGTACCTCCTCTGTGATGTCATCACTCCACCTCCCATGCACGTTCCTGATACTCAGTCTCTGTAGTTGAGCAAACATGGTTTTGCTAATCCACAGAGCAGAACTGTATTGTACACAAGCTATATGCGTTTTATTTCTCCCTCTTATTTGCTCAGGAGAGAAGATAAGCTCAGCAGGCAGCCTTCTTTCATTCCTTCACAAAGGCTGCAGGGCGAGAGGGAGGAGGGCTGAGCAGAGAGCTAGGGAGCGTCTGCATGTTTACTCAGATAATTACATTACAACCAGTGGATTCTCTATACAAAAGATACAAGATCTTGTCTTCCCAGTCCCTTCAAAGCTCATTCATGTTCCCTGCCATCAGATAAGAAGTGCAAACAACGCAAGCGCGGCCATATCAGCTCCTGGTCGTGTCTAATGTAAACTTTCAGGAAACCAAGGGCATCTTAGTCAGGCTGTAGATCTCACAGGCTTCACTTTTTTTTGATGACATATATTTAGAAAAGTGATTAAATACCCATTTTGGAGGATCCCACGTCAACATTAGATCGTGGCAAAACCTCTTGAAAACGTGGCAAAAGTCAAACACAAAGCAGACCATAAGGACCTATTAACACACTGCATACTGTCTAAATCTAAATTCTGTAACAAAGTACAATGCAGCACCAATTTCACTAATGGTAGAAAAAACCCTTGAGGAATCCAGGTATGTATGATTTTCAAATTTGCAGCAAGCACTGTTAAGCTTATTCATATGGCATTTTGATGAGTTTTTGCACAGGGAAATATGCATTTAAAAAAAAGTCTCTGTGGGTCCTATTGTTTTCAAAGGAAATATGGAACGAAGTTCATATTGTGAACTGTGGCGCATATTTTTTCTAATGTGGACTTAGCTCTGCATAAAAGTAGTAAATGCCTGTCACTATCGTGTGCAATCAGAACATGTATTAATTCCATTGTGTGGTTACTGGATACCATTGAGGTTAGTCACCAAGTCTCATTGCTGTTCTACTAGATGTGCGTCACTTATATACTACATGGACACCCATTCATCTAAATAGCTACCATGTATTAATGTATTACAGTCTAGTGGTGTTTTCCCCCACAACGGATCCCCATTTTTTTCTACATAGTAAAATTAGTGATTTAGGCCTGGTTCACATCTGTGTTAAGGCCAGCTTGAATAAGCCGTAACTGCGGGACGGATTCCGCCCGCAATACGACTTGAATAAGGGGCAGGGCGGTGGCGCTGCCCGCCGGCCCCATAGATTTTCATTATCCACGGCGCCGGGATAATACACATGTCAATTTCTCACCGCCCGGCGCATTCGCCGAGCAGGTGGGAGAGACGGAATCCATAGTTCTCTACGAGAACTGTGGATTACCGTAATGGCTGGGATGGATTGCAGACGGATTGCAGCGCAGAACGGCTGCAATCCGTGCCCAAAATAAGCCGTATGAACGGCCCTTTAGAGGTTTCGTCTGGAGCCTCTGGCGCAAATTCTGGTAAAAATATTACAGAAAAAATAGCACAGCAAGCAGCACAATTTTTTCTTCCAATAAAATAATAGCCACAGGGATGGAAACCGACGGATCCCACTGTAGTCAACGGGGTCGGCCAACCACCGTCTGAGTCATCATTTAACGGACCTGGCACCGGCTCGGTGATGAATGTTCCGAATAAAACTTCAGATGCAGATTTGAACCAGTCGGTGTCGGAGTTTTCTTGCACAATAACGAAAATCAAGTAAAAAAAAAAAAAAAAAAAAGATACCCAAACAACTGACCCCCATCCCCAACTCTATATGGAGCTAATCTAACCTACATAGCTTCACCAGGAGAAACTGCACAGCCATTTACCTTCTTCCTTTTTCTCTATTCCAACGGCTCCTTCGGCAATGCCACTGTTTCCAGATGGAGCGTCAGGGACACCGGTTGCCAAGTTGTCCAAGCTGCTGGCAGCAGAGAGAGTTGGTGGACTGGATGGCACAGAAGACAGAACTCCCACATTTGGGTTTGTGGGCTGAGAAACGCTTATGACTTGAGACTTATAAAATGTCGGTAGAGCAGCTGGCGGCATAGCTGCTGTGAGGAGAGCTCGCACGTCGTCAGCCTGAGTCAAACAAAATTGAAATCAATGTCCAGCACTTCAGGTTTAACACACAAAATATGTCAGCCACTTCCGTTGTAAATGATTCAGAAAGAGGTGATGGGTAACAATAAAAGACTGAGGCTACACACCGACATTTTCTCGGTACATTTTCCAATAACAACTATCAAATTATCACTGCTGTCCAAAGGAACATAACACGTTGCACATAGCTCAGAATATACATGTGGACCACAACATTCACTAGTTAAAATGTAAAGATTTTGCTGCAAAAGATCTTCACAAGGCCATAGCCTTAAAGGGGCAGTCCTACAAGCCAAAATATCTTCATTCATTGCGGTGAGATTTTCTATACTAACTTTTGCATTTCCTGTGCTGTACGTTGCCTCCCTTCTCTGCAGCTAGGCAGCAGCATTTCCTGTTTTTAAGCAGTTTCCCTAACCCTGTTAAGCTACAAGCTCCTTATTTGCTGTGCGTTGTCCAACTGTAGTCTCCATGCACAGCCTCATGTTCTAAGCCTTGAGAAACAGGAACAAAGATTGTGGCTTTCAAGGGTTACCAATAAAAACCACACCCTTTTGAATACCTGATCTCCTGGACTTGACACAGAGCCGTTTCCTGTAATTCTGGACAGTACATCACCAACACAGCAGATACATAACTGTTTCAGCCCAGAAATGTACAAAAGTGTCTACTTTGGGAAGGCTGTTATTTAAAATATTTTTTTCCATAGACAACCTCTGTAAGGGCTAGTGGAAGTCTCCAGCTCATATATTAAAAATACTTAATGTATTAGAAAAACATAAAAAAAAAAACAGTTCCAACATGTTGTACACTATTCAGTCATAACTGACACGTTTCAAGCATGCAGGGCTCTTAATCTTAGTACGATGCTACAATTAATAGCACTGCATGCTGGAAACACGTCAGTTATGACTGAATAGTGTCCGACATGATGGAACTGTTTTTTATTTTTTAATTTTTTTCTAATAAATTAAAGGGGTTGTCTCATTTCAAAGTTTCATAGGATGCATGAATGAAATAATGCTGCTTTGCTCTGTCACTTCCTGATCAAGCGGTCTGTAATTAGCATATGAGCTCGGTGTATTCAGACCTCTGCTAATTAGATAAATCTCATGCTGTCAGGACCAGGAAAGCTTCTGAGGTAAAGTAAACAGCAGTAATTACTGGCTTTTTTCTGAAAGATCAGATAACAAACAAGCTCTCACTATCCAGAGTTCTGTGCTGCCCACGACCTGTGCAATGTCACTCCCTGCTATCAGATAGAACAAAAAGCAGGACCGGGAGAAGTACACAGTTTGGATAACCAGAGAGAGCACAGAAGGTGATAAAATCCTTGTAGCTCCTCAACGGCAAAAAAAATAAAAAATTAACAATGCAATATATTTGGAAAACATCTTCATTTAGTGTTCCCAACATGTTGAAAGCTAATCTTTGAAGCAAGACAACCCTTTTAAGTATTTTTAATATACGAGATAATGGAGACTTCTACTAATCCTTGAAAGACTGTTTGTTCAGCCCAGCCATCCTCTGGGCGTCTCCGTGCTCGGCTTGTGGACTACACCCAGTGCTTTCTTGCACACGACTGGTGATCATCTCAGGAGCAGTGAGCGAAAAATACCCTTTGTTTAATGACTCTGTCAGGGCTGGAGTAGATTAATGCACGGTTAACAAGTTCAGAAAGATAAAAATAAATAAGAATAAGGCATTTTTGTAACAGAAGCTTATTACACAATGCTTTCATTTTTTTCTGTCCCCCTATATGGGCAAAAGAGCTCTAGAAGGGAGGCACATTCAGATAGTAACCAATACTTACGGTGACCAGGTCTAATGAAGTTTGCCCCTCTTGATTTTTCAATGTAGGATCAGCACCATGTGCCAGCAGCAGAGCGCACAGCTGAGTTCTTCCTTTCTGAGCAGCTTCATGCAGGGGTGTGAAAGCCCACTTGTCAGTGGCATTAACACATGCATTGTATTTTATAAGTAAAGCGGCAACGTCCACATGCTGCAAACAACAACATCCTGGCCGGTTAGTACAACAGGTTTACACATAATGCACTGGATGAAAAGGATTACATGTAAAATCGGCACCTCATCAAAGACCATTACAGTTATACAATATATGTTGACCCTTAAAAGGTGCCATCTAATGAAGACTAATGTTTCTCTATAAACAATTGGTGATCAGTTGATCGCCACAACTCCTAGAACAGCTATAAGGGTATGTTCAAACGGGCAAATTCCGGCATGCATTTCGCGTCGTATTTGCGCGCTGAAATTACGGTAATCCATAGTTCTCATAGAGAACTATGAATTACGCTTCGTCCCCCCCGCGCCTACAATACATGCCAACAATTACTTGCAGAGAATACGTGCCGCGAGTAATGCACGTCAATGGGGCTGGCGCGCCTCGGGAGTCCGACTGATCAGTGCGACTCCCAAATCACCCGGCGTAATTGCAGGCGTACTGTACTTGCCGCAAGTACGCCGTGTGAACACAGCCTAATACTTCAATAGGCAACAGCTGGCTGCATATATTGCCTGCAGCAGTCCCTGTAGTACATGCTGGCATTCAAACAAATAGCCATGTCATCTGTGTATAGGTCCAATTCTAAATGCTTAGCTCACTGAGGAAGAGGCCAACCTCTAATGTCCATTAACCCTTTTTTAATGTGGATTTCCCAAAGACGACATGATGACATTAATTCGCTCTAACCACCCACAACAACATGATTCTGTTAGCAGCAAAGAGATAAGCAAATGGTCAATCACTAGAATAGTGATAGTCATGGATCACCCATGGTTATGACGTGGCGTTAATGACAGCATGCTAAGGGTATGTTCACACGAAAATCGGATCCAAAAACGCTGCCGCAATCAGATCTAAAACAGATCCATTACGTGTCCAACACGCTGCTGTATGTTTGGATCTGTGTTGGATGCAGCAGGATTGCACCCTATAGCTTATTTATTATAGGGCTTCTGCTGCGTCTTTCAGACCAAGAATTGACATGGAGTGAGACGTGCAGCAGTGATCACTCGTGTGAACGCCGATGCGCGTTTCTAATAAAAAGCAACGTAAATCACATTGCTATTTATTAGATACGTGTTTGGGTCCATTTGGGGTCCAACAGATGGATCCAAACACGTATTGAAAAGCGTACGTTCACACGGACTCAACGCCCTTAGAGTTGTAACTCTCATGTGTAATTGCCCTTTGAGATAATTTGACAGTACAATGATGGGACATACTTTAACATCCCTACATATAATGTACTAGATCGAGTTGATACAAAGGGTTAATTAGGTTTATGGGGAATGAGGAATCTACTTAAAATGTTGACTGCATCAGATCTGATTAGTAAATGGTCCGAGTATTCAAAGTTATGCATAATTGGTATTTTAATAAGACGCCACAGCTGTATAGTCGTAGCTAAGTAATGACACTGACGGAATTGTGGTTGGTCAATTTGCAGCTGCGGACGGTTACTAAGGACGCAACATAGGGTGCGCAGTCGCAGATTATTATCTCTGTTGTTAGAGAAGCCGGAAGTACGCCAGAGAAAAGATCCTTTGGCGCGCAGCCGCAGTATGTCTCGCTGTGATTGGGAGCGCAATCGCAGTTCCACCTATGAGACACAAGCAGACTGTGCACGTGTGTCACCAGTTAGTGATATGGCTGCACAACGTTCGTGAATGTCTACGGACACTATTTGATTTGGAAGTGAACAAAATCTACCTGGATTGGCTTATGCCATTTGTACGGTAATTATAGGCGGGATTTTGCGTACTATTTGAGAGTGAATGGATGCTTGCTATTCTGGGGACACCATACTGGGTTGTACATACCCGGGGGCACACTAGCCTAATTCCCTGTGCTTCATTTTACACTATATTGTCTTTTTGGATTCTCTTAGCCACCTGCTGGGTTTACCCACTAATGAGTTATGAAGAATGAAACGCGTCTTAGTATGACTTAAGTAGGAGTCAAAAATTGTACACGATAATAATAGATAGCAAACACAGAAGTTACATAACAGTAATAGGTGTATGTCTGACCACTTCCATGTTAGAAACTGAAATGAGACAATCTTGTTCTTAAGATCAATGGAGTATCCAATTTGTTTTCTCTTTAAACATTGTTGTGTGGTTTACGTAACAAGTTAAATTATATGTACCATCATTACTGCAGTAATACAGAAACTCTCTCTCATATATACCGTATATACTCGAGTATAAGCAGAGTTTTTCAGCACAAAAAATGTGCTGAAAAATCCCCCCCGGCTTATACTCGAGTCACTGTCGGCGCTCGGCGCTGCGATGGCCCGTGCGCCGACAGGGACGATTCAGCTATATGCGGCTCCTCAGGGAGCGCATATAACTGAAGGCCGACTGAGCGCACAGTGTCCGGACGCTGCGGTGGCCCGGGCACTGTCCGCAATCCCTTCACCTATATGCGACTCCTCCGGAGCGCATGCAGGTGAAGAGGTAGCACTGCGGTGCAGAGAGCGAGCGCTCCGTGCTCCACAGTGGACTCCGGGCAGTCGCAGACTCGCGGCAGTCCGGAGTTTCCGGCACAGGCAGCGTGTGTCATCACGCTGCGTGTGTGACCTGATGACGTCACCGCCTGTGCCGGGAAGACAGGACAGCGCGCGGGAGGCCGGAGCAGCGGAGGAGGCGGAGCAGCGGGGATCCAGGTAAGTGTTTTTTTTTGTTTCTTTCAACTTCCTATACCTGCCTACAGCCGGCCCTATACCTGGCCTACAGCCGGCCCTATACCTGGCCTACAGCCGGCCCTATACCTGGCCTACAGCCGGCCCTATACCTGGCCTACAGCCGGCCCTATACCTGCCCTACAGCCGGCCCTATACCTGCCCTACAGCCGGCCCTATACCTGCCCTACAGCTGCCTATACCTGCCTATGGGGCCATATACCTGCCTATAATCTGCTTATGGGGGGACATATAACTGCTTATTACATGCCTATGGGGCCATATACATGCCTTTTGGGACATATACCTGCCTATACCTGCATATAGGGCCATATATCTGCCTATCATTGCCTATGGGGGACATTAAACTGCCTATGTAACTTTATTGGTATCCATTTTTATTTTTAAAATTTACCAGTAGCCGCTGCATTTTCCACCCTAGGCATTATACTGAGTCAATAGTTTTCCCGCTTTTTGGGGCAAAAGTAGGTGCCTCTGCTTATACTCGGGTCGGCTTATACTCGAGTATATACGGTGTGTGTGTGTGTGTGTGTATAAAATTATATATATATATATTATATATATATATTATTATATATATATACACACACATACATACACACATACATATATATATATATATATATATATACATACATACATACATACACACACTACACACATATATATATATATACATATATACACACACACATATATATATATATATCTATATATATGAGAGAGGGATTCTGTATTACTGCAGTAATGATGGCACATATAATTTAACTTGTTACGTAAACCACACAACAATGTTGAAGAGAAACAGAGAGAAGTCAAACATATATACACACATACACATTTTTCTGCAACATTTGAGACTACTTGTTGACATCTACAACACTAAAGTAGACACAGCACAGCAAATAATTATTGCCTCTCTTGTTTCCCATCTACCTAGTACACACACTTCCATGCTAGACTTATATGGCCTCTATGAGCACCAAGGGTGCCATGGCAAACATGCTTGCGTTGTATGTGATGGGGCTCTTCCCTCTGTCTAACCATACAGATGCTGCAGTCACTATTAATCACACAGGGTCTTCCCTGTGACTACAGCGGTACACTCGCAATGCGCTCCCAGGGCTCTCAAACTGCAAAACCATTTAACAATGACACAGCATGGTTAAGAGCCAACCCCTGGAAGGTGCATCATCATGTGTCAAGTGTTTAATAACGCTCTATAGCCATTTGCTTGTACAATTAAATACTTTAAAATCACAACATACCCCATAGGATGCTGCATTATGCAATGGGATTAGTCCTCCTTTATCCTGTGCGTTTACATCAGCGCCGTGCTGTAACAAGTATTCAGCAACTTCTAGGTTATTGTAGCCAGCTGGTAAAAACACAGACAAGGGGATCAGTAAGACAAAAAAAAATATGACTCTTGGTTTGTAGATGCTTTAGTACAGGGGCCCCCAACCGGCACCAGGCCTTAGCGTATCCCCTGCCGGTCCGCGGCGACACCTGATGCCGGCCGCCCGGTGACTTTAGTCCAGGCGGTCGGCATCTGCTCTGCACGGCCGCTGTAATCCGGCGGTGCAGAGATAGCAGCTGCACACATCGTGCGGCTGCTTCACTATAGGGAATGCAGGAGCGATGCATTACCGCCCCCGCTTTCCCTCTCGCTGTAGATGCGGCAATCACTGAGCTCCACATCTACAACAATGTGCAGCGCAGGGAGTGTGATGCAGCAGTGACGTCACACCCCCGGCGCCGCTGGGTCTCGTCGGACGCTGGGAGGAGGAGCTCTGCAGGTAACGGGAGATGGTGAGTAACGCTCTCTCTTTCTTTTTTTTTATATTACTATGGGGGCATATTACTATGGGGGGCATATTACCATGGGGGCATATTACTATGGGGGCATATTAATGGAGGGCCATATTACCATGGGGGGCATATTACTATGGGGGCATATTACTATGGGACATATTACTATGGGGGGCATGTATTTATCTATAATTACTGGAGGGGGCATGTATTTATCTATCATTACTGGAGGGGGCATGCATTTATCTATCATTACTGGAGGGGGCATGCATTTATCTATCATTACTGGAGGGGGCATGTATTTATCTATCATTACTGGAGGGGGCATTTATGTATCATTACTGGAGGGGGCATGCATTTATCTATCATTACTGGAGGGGGCATGTATTTATCTATCATTACTGGAGGGGGCATGTATTTATCTATCATTACTGGAGGGGGCATGCATTTATCTATCATTACTGGAGGGGGCATGCATTTATCTATCATTACTGGAGGGGGCATGCATGTATTTAGTACTGGAGGGGGCATGCATGTATTTAGTACTGGAGGGGGCATGTATTTAGTACTGGAGGGGGCATGTATTTAGTACTGGAGGGGGCATGCATGTATTTAGTACTGGAGGGGGCATGCATGTATTTAGTACTGGAGGGGGCATGCATTTATCTATCATTACTGGAGGGGGCATGTATTTAGTACTGGAGGGGGCATGCATGTATTTATTACTGGCGGGGGCATGCATGTATTTATTACTGGCGGGGGCATGTATTTAGTACTGGAGGGGGCATGTATTTAGTACTGGCGGGGGCATGTATTTATCTATCATTACTGGAGGGGGCATGTTTTTATTACTGGAGGGGGCATGTTTTTATTACTGGAGGGGGCATGTATTTATTCCTGGCGGGGGCATGTATTTATTACTGGCGGGGGCATGTATTTATTACTGGCGGGGGCATGTATTTATTACTGGCGGGGGCATGTATTTATTACTGGCGGGGGCATGTATTTATCTATCATTACTGGAGGGGCATGTATTTATCCATCATTACTGGAGGGGGCATGTATTTATCTATCATTACTGGAGGGGGGCATGTATTTATCCATCATTACTGGAGGGGGCATGTATTTATCCATCAATGCTAGAGGGGGCATGTATTTATCCATCATAGCTGGAGGGGGCATGTATTTATCCATCATTGCTGGAGGGGGCATGCATTTAGCCATCATTGCTGGAGGGGGCATGTATTTATCCATCATTGCTGGAGGGGGCATGCATTTAGCAATCATTGCTGGAGGGGGCATGTATTTATCTATAATTGCTGGAGGGGATGTATTTATCCATCATTGCTGGAGGGGGCATGTATTTATCCTATTGATGGAGGTGGCATGTATATATCCATTTCAGGAGCGGGCATGTATTTAATCCATTGCTGGAGGGGGCATGTATTTATCCATTGCTGGAGGGGGCATGTATTTATCCATTGCTGGAGGGGGCATGTATTTATCCATTGCTGGAGGGGGCATGTATTTATCCATTGCTGGAGGGGGCATGTATTTATCCATTGCTGGAGGGGGCATGTATTTATCCATTGCTGGAGGGGGCATGTATTTATCCATTGCTGGAGGGGCATGTATTTATCTTATTACTGGAGGGGGCATATATCTCTATAATGACGGCGCTGATTACATATGTATATTATATATATATATATGTATAATGCTGATCAATATTACTGCAGACTGACTGTCAGCTCTGTGGATCAGCATTAATATAATACTGACTCACAGAGCTGACAATCAGTCTGCTGTTATAAAATACTGGTTACCCCATACTATACCTACAAATGACACAGTATACACTTTATTGGGGGGTTTTTCTTTGTGTGTGATTCTAAACATCCAACCCCGTTCATAACCCCGCCCCTAATAACCCCACCCCCACCGGGCCGTGGAAAAATTGTCTGGTATAAAACCGGTCCCTGGTGGAAAAAAGGTTGGGACAGCTGCTTTAGTACAAATGCAGCATGTAATAAACATTATATACAATAAAGTTTACAATGTTATTTAGATACAGCATGTAAAGAGTCTTGGGAACAATACAATTCCCATAGATGCCGACAAACATTTAACCTTGCTGTAATAGATACTGACCAGCTAAATGTAATGGGGTAGAATGTCTGCCTTGTGTATCCCTGCAGTTAACATTTTCCGATGTGCACAACTTCTTGACTCGAGCCACGCAGCCTCTCTTAGCAGCATCTAATAAGGCAGCATCTCCACGAAGAAGATCTTGAATGTCTGTATCGCCATCCTTGACTAGATCCAGCGGAGTGTTCCCATCTCTGTTCTTCTTTGTTGAATCTGCACCATGCTGTTCATGCAAGAGCAGAAAAACACATGTGAGAATAAGGCCTGGTTCAAAAAGGAGTCGGAGACTGTCAAAAATAACACAGCATGCAGGACTACCTTCCCCTCAAATCATGAGCGCCCTAAATGAAATCCAACAGACCCCATTACAGTCAATGGGGTCCACTGAGCACCAATAATGTTTGTTCCTGCATCACGGATATTTTCATTTTTCTGGAACAGAAGAACGCACATAACGCAGATGTGGACCTGACCTAACAGATAGCTAGTTAACCTACTAGATGACCTTAAGGCTATGTTCACACGGAATAATTACCGGGTGTTCGGGAGCTCGCGCCGATCGGTCATTACTGTCATTACTTGCGTCGCGTAAGCGCTGTGAATAAATGACATGTCACTTATCACCCCACGCATCATTTTGTACGCCCGGGGAGAGGAGGCGTAATCCATAGTTCTCTGTGAGAACTGTGGAATACCGTAATGACTGGGGCGCATTTTGCTCGCATTTGAGCACAGTACGCCGCGAGATAAGCGGCGAAATGCGCCTCAATTTAACCCGTGGAACATAGCCTAAAAGATCATGTGCTTTTAGGGTGGGATCACACAAAGGAGCTGAAATTTCATCTGTGTTCCTAATCCTAGTTCGTTACAAAACCACCTGCATATAGAAGAAAAAAAAAAAAAGAAAGCATGCAGTTGAAAAACAGCGTGTGAATCTAGTCTTAATGAGAACAAACCCAAGTACCAGCGACAGCTTAGCATTCATTTTTAAGCTAATTTAGACAACAGGGCTATATATTTTATATGCAAGGGAAACATATTACTGAAAGTAGCTAAAACAGTGGGGGAGCAGGGAGACTAAACAAAACAAAAAAGTAAAAAAAAAAAAAAAACACACATTGTGCCCTTTGGCTACTAGGAGCATAGAAAGAGTACACCATACACATAACTTATGGGCAAGTTCAAAAAATTCATAAAAAGAGCACTTTCCCCATACTCCTCAGAGCCGTGACTCATGGCTGACTATAAACTCATACACAGCAGCCAGTCAACCAATGCATTGAGGGTAGCTCGACAACTAAGGGTATGTTCACGCGGCTTATTTTGGCACGGATTCTGCCCGCAGTAATTACGGTAATCCATAGCTCTTGTAGACGTACGATCATATTGTATACGCGGGGAGATAAGTGACATATCAATTGTTAGCAGCGACTACGTGCCACTGAAGATGAATGTCTATGGGGCCGGCCCTCCTGTGCTCTGGAAAGACACCTGCCGTATTGCGGTGCGTATATAAGCCGTGTGAACATACCCTAAAGCCATGTTCACACGGCTTAATTGCGGGACGTAATTATGCCCCGCAATTATGCCGTGTGGATGGGGGCGAGGCGGAGCGGGGGGGGGGGGGGGGTCGGCACCTCGCCGGCCCATAGACTCTCATTACTAGCGGTGCGTATATGCCGCTAGTAAATAACATGTCCCCTATCTCCCCCCGCGGCGGATTCGCCGAGCGGGGAGAGGAGACGTAATCCATAGTTCTCTATGAGAACTGTGGATTACCGTGATGACTGGGCTGTATTTCAGCCGTAATTTGCGCAGTACGCCGTGAATTACGGGCTGAAATACATGCCCAAATAAGCCGTGTGAACATGGCCTAAAAGTCCACTGCATTCTTTCAGTGCTCCTAACCAAATGTCGCACCACACTCGTAGCATTTTGGCTAGCAAAAGTTACACTGCTGTTACACAACACATTCAGCTGACAGATCCACATGAAAGAAGCCCTCTTCATTGCACCACATCAGAAGTCTTCATTTGGGACAAGGAAAACAAAAAATGCACAATCTTTCCGCTTTGTAACCATCATACCTGAAGAAGCAGCTTGCAAATCTCATATTTCCCTTTTGCTGCAGCCTCGTGTAAAGGTGTAAATTTCCACAAATCTGCCACATTAATAACTGCTCCATGCTTAACAAGCAGCTCTGCTACCTCGTAATGTCCATACGAACAGGCGTTGTGCAATGGAACTAAGCCCCTAAGGAGGGAAAAAACAAACACACAATCAGCCAGGTACATAGCTTGCAAGGGTGAAAAAGACAAGATGCCCATCCCTTTCAGCCTATTATGTTTAAGGCCAAGTCCATACAGCATATGTCAAAATACGGTCCAAAATCCAATGGCATTTTGACATTGCTGAACTTCGTTTTTGCTGCATATTTGAGCAAAAGCCACCGTCGTTTTTCAGATTTGCCGTTGGACCGGTACATCCAATGAATGGAGATAGCGGCAAATCTCAGCAGAATCCGGCAGAATATACAATATGCTGCAGATTTTTCATTGCGCTCTATGAAGCACAGTGTACCATCAGATTTTTGGTGGAATCAAAATACTGAATCAGCCGAAAATCCGACGATATTCCTCTGTTGAGTAGATAGCCTAAAGGAGACAAAAAAAAGAAAAAAAAAAAAACTCATGGAGGTAGAAACTGTTCTTCCTGACTTCAACATAGTTCTCAATTCTTCAGGCATTTCATTTTTTGCTTCTCTGAATGGCTTAATAATGTGGCATTCATAGTCTAATACAGGCACATACGCTACCTCTGTGTTCCATAAGTTACATGCCCTATTACACAGGTATGGTCTCCTACAAGCATTGCTTCTTACAAAGAATATAGTGACACCTTGCTGTGATGTTGCAATCTCGCTTAGTTTAACACTTCAATGATATAGACTGTGCTACGAAAAAACTGTGTTTTATAGCAGTGGTCCCCAACCTTTTTTCCACCAGGGACTGGTTTGATGCCTGACAATTTGGGGGGCGGGGTTATTAGGGGCGGGGTTATGGAGGGGTTGTATGTTTAGAATCAAAACACAAAAAAAAAAAAAAAACAGTGTATACTGTGTCATTTAGGGATATCGTATGGGGTAACCTGACTGCTTGTCAGCTCTGTGGGTCAGCATTATACATGTGTATAATATACATATGTAATAAACTCTGTCATTATAGAGATATTTGCCCCCTGTAATAATAAATAAATATAGCCCCCCTGAGTGATTAAAACATAGTGCCCCAGTTTGGATAGTGATACATAGCTGCCACAGTAGTAGTGATACATAGCTAGCTTTCCCAGTACGTAGTGATACATAGTAGTGCCCCAGTAGTTAGTGATAATAATAGCTGCCCCAGTAGGTAGTGATACATAGCTAGCTGCCCCCAGTAGTAGTGATAATAAACTGCCCCAAATAGGTGATAGTGATTAAATAGATAGCTGCCCCAGTTGTAGTGATAGATAGCTGCCCCAGTTTTTATTATAGATAGCTGCCCCAGTAGTATGATAGATAGCTGCCCCAGTAGTAATGATAATGGCTGCCCAGTAGTAGTGATATGGGTGCCCAGTAGTAGTGATAATAGCTGCCCCCAGTAGTATGATATAGCTGCCCGTGTATGATAGAATAGCTGCCCCCAGTATAGTGAAAGATAGCTTGCCCCCCAGTAAAGTGATTTGATTAGCTGCCCCCAGTAAGTGATAGATTAGCTGCCCCCAGTTTGAGTGATAGATTAGCTGCCCCCAGTAGGAGTGATAGATTAGCTGCCCCCCAGTAGAAGTGATAGATTAGCTGCCCCCCCAGTAGCAGGATAGATTAGCTGCCCCGCAGTAGGAGTGATAGATTAGCTGCCCCCAGTAGGAGGATAGATTAGCTGCCCCCAGTAGTGATACATCGTAGTTGCCCCCAATAGGCAGCCAGGGCAATCAAAAAAAAAAAAAGTAAAGTAGTCACTCACCTTTCCCGGATCCTCGGCCGAGCTGCTCCTCCCCAGCAGCCGACAGCAGCGAGCGCTGCAGATGCGGAGCTCAGTGAGCGCCGCATCTACAGCGAGAGGAAAAGCAGGGCGGTAATGCACCGTCTGCTTTCCTGTAATGCAGCCGCACGCTGAGTGCAGTGCTAGGTTCGCGCGGGCGGATTATAGCGGCCGCGCAGACAAGATGCCAACCGCCTGGACTAAAGACAGCGGGCGGCCGACATCAGGTGTAGCTGGCGCCGCGGACCGGCAGGGCATGCGCTAAGGCCCGGTGCCGGTCCGCGGGCCGGCAGTTGGGGATCCCTGTTTTATAGTGCATACAAAATCCGCACTTTTCTAAAGGCCTGTTCACCACGGCTTATTTTGCCGCGGATTGGCGCCGTACTCCCCGCGGGTTTGCGCTGCAGTTAGGCGCCAATCCGTCGGAGTAATTACGGTAATCCACTGCTCTCATAGAGAACAGTGGATTCCGTCGCTCCTCCCCGCTCGGCGAATTCCGCGGGGGAGAAAGTGACATGCAACTTATTTACGGCGCGGACGGCCCCCTAAACATGCATTGTCTATGGGGCCGGGGCGCGGGCCAACCGCCACGCTCCGGCCCCGCCTCCGTCCCGCCCCTTATTCACGGCGGATTTGTGAGCGCAATCCGGCTCACAAATCCGTCGGGAATAAGCCGTTTTTGAACACGGCCTAACACAACGCTGTCGAGTGTACCGGCTATTCAGTGATCTCGTGATTCCTTACACCAATGTCTAACAATTCTACTCCAGACTGCATGTATCCCATGGACCATTGCCTGTGGAGTTTTGGCGTGGATGCTTGCGGAGAACCATTCACGAGGACTCAAATTGGAATCGATCTTGTGCATGTTTATTATGACACGGTTTGTGTGTTTAACATTAGTTTTTCACAGTTTGTTTCTCCAACTTTCACCTTCCCTTGGGTTTACTTGTTGTTTTTATGCAGAGATTGATTGTCCGGTTAGATTTTCGGTGAATTCAAAATACTGAATTCGCTGAAAAACCGACCAAAATCCAGTGCTGTGTAGACATGGCCTAACACTTAGGCCGTGTTCACAGGGCTTCTTCAAGCCGTAATTGCAGGACGGATCCCGCCCGCAATACGGCTTAAAATAAGGGCGGGGCGGGAGGCGCGGCAGGGGAGCTGCCCGCCGGCCCCATAGATAATGTGCATGTCACTTTCTCCCCCCGCGGCGGATTCGCCGAGCGGGGAGGAGCAACGGAACCCCACAGTTCTCTATGAGAAATGTGGATTACCTTTAATGACAGGGACGGATGGACCCGTTAACTGAAGCGCAAATCCGGCGCGCAGTACGGCTCCAATCCGCGGCCAAATAGGCCGTGTGAACATGGCCTTAGTGTAAACTTAATAGGCAGTCTTAAAATGCACCACATTTCTCATAATGTAGTTAAATCTGGTGCATGTTTAGACTAAGTTCACACTTTCTATTAGTTTCCTTACTCAATGCCAATAACCTTGACAAAATGATGGTGCACAGCATCGCACGATAAGCCATTTCTGTAAAAAAAATACCCCTTTTAGTGAGGTCACACCCCTTTTGTCAGGCAAGGAGCAAAATGGTCTAAAATATATCTCAAAAATTAGTTATGAGGTGTAAAACTTGTATGAAAGAATTCTGTAGTTTAAAGGGGTTCTCCGGGAAACGAAGAAAAAATGAATACAAAAAACTAATGTCATTATGAAAAATTCATAAATATTTTAATTAGAAAGTTGGTTGTTTTGTCTAGGGGATTATCATTATAAAATAACAAAAATGGCCGCGGGCTCCTTCCTCAGCAGAAAACCCTGTCCTACAGGAAGTAGGACAGACTCTGAGCAATACCGGGTTTTATGCATCAGGGGCATGTGCTGTGCTCAGACAGTCAGACAGACTTGTGGTATGATGGACAGCTCTGCAGTGTAGAAAGGAGACTGAGGGCTGTACACTCACATGTATATATATTTGGTATGAATATAGTATATAGAATCTACAGCTCAGCTGGGTGGAATTAGGCTGTTGTCGTTTTCAGAGAGCGGCCTAACAACTGTACTCCGCCCCCTATCCAGTGAGGAGGGAAATCTCCAACAAACAAATATTATGTGCATAAAACAGCATCTGTAAGTCGTTCTCACACTGGATTGTGACAGATAGTTACTGCTTATCTTTACTATTACTGCACTACATATTTTAATTTTTGGGGGTTTCTCGCACAACCCCTTTAAGGTCCAAATGTAAAACAAAAACAGAAAAAATATTGCCACCAATGGGCTTAAATTGAACATAAAGCAGCCAATAACAGACAAAATTCTTAGTAGCATCTGTACATGAAAATATTTCCCCACTTGCAAATAACTAAATTACACATGCCTTCTCAATAAAAAAAAAAAAAATAAAAAAGCCCACTAACTGCTTACCCTTTATCTTTTGCGTGGACATCAGCGCCATGTTGTAACAGATATTCCACTACAGCCACACGATTGTATCCTGCAGCAAAATGAAGGGGTGTAGACTGACGCCCTTCTACATCCCGGCAGTTAACAGTTTGAGCGTTGCACAGTTTCTATGAAGAAAAACGGATTTTCTCACTACAATGATTGGCTTTTAGTACTTAGGGCAAGGTAAATGAAGACTATTACCAAATACATTGCTAATTTGATTTTGCTTTGTTTAGGAAATACAAATTTATCTGTTAGGAGTACACAATTTTTTCCGGTTACCTACCCCCTCTCCATTATCTCTCAGTGCTCTAAGGTTTCATCAGTCAATCTGAGTCACTCCCTGCAGAGTTTAACTAAGTGAAAAGCTTTCAATCTTTAGATCTCTGTGTACCACCATTTATAAATCTCCTGCAGTCAAGTCTCTGTAACAGAAGTAGCTAGGAACTGCAAAGCTATGTCATGTCAATCACTGCTATAGACCTGCCCACAGCCTGACCAGGAAATGCGAGTCTAAAGTGCCGTGGCTCTATGAAACTCCATGATGAGAAAACTCCTTCAAGGCAGTTTTAAATCAACCCAAAACAGAACAGCGACTGTCCCCAGCAAGTAAATGTAAATACAATAGCATCATTAGATCAGCAAAGCCGCTCTGTACAGCTAACAGCTCACAAACTAGTGTACTGGATTCATGACTTGGTGATTTTACTGGAAAACCGACAAGAAAAAAAAAAGCCATGTTATCCTCCTGTTGCTTCAACATTATGTAGCCAAGCACAGAATTTATCAGTTTAGGAGTAAGGGTATGTTCACACGCCGCAATTTCGGTGCGCATTTCGACACGTATTTGCACTGTAATACAGCCGAGATATGCGCCGAAATTACGGTAATCCATAGTTCTCATAGAGAACTACGGATTACGCCTTCTCTCTCCGCTCGTACAATATGATCGTATTATACGCACGGGGAGATAAGTGACATGTCAATTATTCACGGCGAATATGCACCGTGAGTAATGAATGTCAATGGAGCCAGCAGGCTGCCGGCCGCCCCACACCGCGGGAGTACGCGCTTATTAGCGTGAGCTCCCGAAACACACAATGTACTGCGGCATGTACTGTACGCGCCGCAGTACATCGTGTGAACAGACCCTTAATCAGAGAAAACATGGGGAAAAGATACAAATGCCATAAACGGTTAAGACTGCTTGCTGGCCACCTGTTGACTTCACACATCTGGGCAGTCAACAAATCAACTCTACAAGGACCATGTGGGACATCCAGGCTGAGATAGCAGGTGCAGGAGTGCAGAGCTGGCTGTCAAAGGCAGCCGGGCTTTCCAGAGATGCTTTATTACTTGCCCTGCCTTCCCAATTGTTGTATAGTTAGCAGACAATACGCACTGCGTATACAGCTCAGCTAGAAGCCGGCAGGCATCCCATTTAATTTCTGCGGTGGTTACATGATGGCTGAGGCCAACTATATTCTGGACTCCTGAAAAAAAGAATGGGGAGGACAGTTGCAGGTGCTTTCTTCCCCATTCCCTGAGACTGTCAGCTGGTAGTGAGCTATGAGCTGACCTGCAGCCCTGAAAAGACCTCATGGGAACAACCCTTTCACTCAAAAATAGTGGTTACAGCATCTTATTACTGTAACTAATAGAGACCTCATTAATGTTTATGTGTGAGACACACATTCACACATCTTACTTTATGTGGCCTGCAAGAGCTAAGAAACAGCGAGCAGAGGTGGACTAGATCCCGATCCAGAAGGACCAGCTCTGCACTTTTCCCAGAGGACACTGCTAGCACTTGACAGAGGTGGCAGTACAAGCACAAAGAGCAGGAGCCACCTTGGATTCGGAGCTCGTGGGGGGGCACATCCACACCACTCTGTTCAGCAGCTCACTCTCGGTGGCACAGCTCTGAAAGTCCTACCCGAGCCACTTTCCAAGTCTCTGCAATGGCCCATGGAGGGCAATCATGATACCAATGTGGCCCTCGGTGAAAAGGAGTTTGACACCGCAGCATTAATGCTTCATGACACACAACACTCACTTTTACTGTATCTAGGTCCCCAGCTTTTGCAGCTTCCAGTAACTGTCGATCTGCATCAGTGTTACTGAACGATATCCCTTCTAGAAAAAAAAAAAAAGAGACACATCGTTAATGCAAAGCACACATTACAAGTTTCATCTGAAAACTGGAACAAAGCAAACTTAAACCTTGGTTTGTTCCCATCTCAGACATTTATGGCATATTAATCGGATATGCCATAAAGGTTTGATAGGTGCAGGTACCAGTCCTGGGACACGCACGCTACTCTGTTGAAGACAGAGGAGATTAGGCTTGTGCCATACTCTCCATTCTGACCTATGGGACACCCATTAAAATGAACACAAGTGCGACCTGTGTCTTGCACAAAGACTTTCGGGGGACCATTCTGGAGATAGGTGGGACCAGCACCTATCAGACACAAATGGTATATCTTATATGTCATAAATGTCCGAGATGGGATATGTAGTGCTAACAGTATGAAATAAGTACCTTGGAGGAGTTGTTGAACACTCTCATTCCCCATTTGAAGGGCAGTAAAACCCTGTAGTGATACAATTGCGGGGTCACATCCTGAGTTCAAGAGAATCCGGCAAGTCTGCAAATGGCCACAATGTGAAGCACGATGGAGGCACGTCTGCCCCAAGTTATCCAATGTATTAACCTATGGTGGGGGAGAGGAAGATGCAAACAAAATAAGCAACCTTACAGGTTTAGAGATCACATCTATAATTTTAAAGACTTAAACACTTAATTTTTTGGACAAACCTACCCCCGAAGGAGTCACAGAAGATTACAGTGAACCTGTCAAGTGGTTTAAGCTGGCTTAACTGTTAGCAGGATATGATAGAGGAAGAGAAGCTGAGCTATGTGATATATAAGAGCAGGATGTGATAGGGGGAAGTGAGCTCTGTGATTTTTAAAAGAACGGATGTGATGGGGAGAAAGCGAGCTCTGTGATATATAAGAGAGGATGTGTAGAGGGAGAAGTGAGCTCTGTGATATAAAAGAGCAGGATTATAGAAAGAAGCTGAGCTCTGTGATTTTAAAAGACAGAAATGTGATAGAGGGATGAAAGTGAGCTCTGTGATTTATAAAAGCAGGATGTGATAGGGGAAAAAGCTGGCTCTGTGATATATAAGAGCAGGATGTGTAGGAAGGGCTGGCTTGTGATATATAGAGAGGATGTGATGGGGGGAGGAAGTGGCTTGTGATTATAAGAGCAGGATGTGATGAGGAGAGAAGCTGAGCTGTGATATATGAGCAGGATGTGATAGAGGAGAAAAAGCTGAGCCCCGTGTATAAAGAGCAGGTGTGATGAGGAGAGAAGTGAGTCTGTGAAAATTTATAAGAAAAAGGGGATGTGATAGAGGGGAGAAGCTGAGTCGTGATATATAAGAGCAGGATGATAGGGAGAGAAGCTGAGCTCGGTATTAAGGGCAGGTGTGATAGAGGGAGAAAAGCTGAGCTTGTTATAAAAGAGCAGAATGTGATAGAGGGAGGAAGTGAGCTCTGTGATATTAGAGCGGAGGATAGGGAGAGAAGCTAAAATTGTATTAAAAAGGCAGGATGTGATAGAGGGAGAAGCTGAGCTTGTGTATTAAGAGCAGGATGTGATGAGGGGGGGCTGAGCTCTTGATATTAAGAGGGAAAATTTGTGATAGAGGAGAAAAGTGGTTGTGATTAAAAGAGCAGGATGTGATAGGGGAGAAGTGAGTCTGGATTATAAGACAGGTGTGAAGAGGAGAGAAGCTGAGCTCTGTTAAAATAAGAGAGGAGGGTGATAGAGGAGAGAGCTGAGCTCGGGATATATAAAGCAGGATGTGATAGAGGGAGAAGCGGATCTGTGATATATAAGAGCGGGATTGATAGGGGGAGAAAAGCTGAGTCTGTGATATTAAAAAGGGATGTGAAGAGGGAGAGAAGCTGAGCTCTGTGATTTTTGGCAGGTGTGATAAGGAGTGAGCTTTGATATAAAAGACAGGATGTGATAGGGAGCTGAGCTCTGTGATTTTAAAAATGCGGGGATGTGATAAGGAGAAAAGCTGGTCTGATATTAAGAGAGGATGTGATAGAGGAGATGGCTCTGTTATATAAGAGCAGGATGTGATAGAGGAGTGAGCTCTGTGTATATAAAAAACAGGTTGTTGATAGGGGGAGAAGCTGAGCTTTGTGATTATAAAAAAGGGATGTGATAGAGAAGTGAGCTCGGGATATATAAGAGCAGGATGTGATAGGGGGAGGGGGAGCGGCTCTGTGTTATAAGGAGGTGTGTAGAGAAGGGAAGCTCTGTGATAAAAAGAGAGGATGTGTAGGGGAAAGGGAGCTAGTCTTTTATATATAAGAGAGGTGTGATGAGGAGAGTAGCTAAAAGCTTAGGGATATATAAGAGCAGGATGTGTTTAGAGGAGTTGAATTTCTGTGATTTTTAAAAAGAGCGGATGTGATAGGGAGTGAGCTCTGTGATATAAAAGAGAGGATGTGTAGGGGAGAGAAGGGGCTCTGTGACATTATAAGAGCATGATGTGAAGAGGAGAGAAGTGAGCTGTGATAAAAAGGCAGGGGGGAAGGGAGAAAGTGAGTCTGTGATATAAGAGCAGGATGTGATAGAGGAAGGAAGCTGAGCTTGGATATATAAAAACAGGATGTGATAGAGGAGGAAAAATTGAGCTCTGTGATATTTTTTAAGGTTATATGGAAAGAGGAGAGAAATTGAGGCTTGTGATTATAAAACAGGTGTGTAGAGGGGAAGCTGGCTCTGTGATATATAAGGCAGGATGTGATGAGGAGAAAATTTTTGACTTGTGATTATAGAGCGGATGTGTTTAGAGGAGGAAGCTGAGCTCTGTGATATTAAGAGCAGGTGTGATAGAGGGAAAAGTGAGCTCGTGATTTTTAAAGAGCGGGGATGTGATAGAGAGCTGAGCTTGTGATATATAGAGCAGGATGTGATAGAGGAGAGAAGCTGAGTCTGTGATATAAAAGAGCAGGATGTGATGGGAGAAAAGGGAGCTGAGCTCTGTGATATTAGTCAGGATGTGTAAGGGAGAGAAGCTGAGCTCTGTGATATAAAAGAGCGGTGTGAAGAGGAGAGAAGTGAGTTTTGGTATATAAGAGCAGGATGGATAGGGGGAGAGTGGGGCTCTTGATAATAAAAACGGTTGTGAGAGAGAAGCGGGGATCTGTGATATATAAGACAGGTTTGGATAAAAGGAAAGGGAAGTGAGCTCTGTGTTATATAGAGCGGGATGTGGTAGAGGGAGAAGCTGAGCTCTGTGATTTATTAAGAGCCCGGAAAAAGTTTAGGGGAAAGGAAGGAGCTCTGTGATTAAAAGGGGCGGATGTGTTAGAGGAGAGAACTAGCTCTGTGATATAAAGGGAGGTGTGATGGGGAGAAAAGTGAGTCTTGTATTAAGAGCAGGATGTGATAGAGGAGAGAGCTGGTCTGTGATATATAAGAGCAGGATGTTTAGGGGGAGAACTGAGTTGTGATTATAAGACGGGATGTAAAGAGGAGAGAAGCTAAATCTGGGGTAAAAAAGAGCAGGATGTGATAGGGGAAGAGTGAGCTTGTGATATATAAGGCAGGGATGTGTAGGGAGGGGAAGCTGAGCCTGTGATTAAAAAGGCGGGAGGGGTTTTTGAGGAGGGGAAGCTGAGCTTGTGATATAAAGAGCGGATGTGATAGAGGAGAAAAGTGAGTCTTGTTTTAAATAAAAGCGGATGTGAAAAAGGGAGAAGCTGAGCTCTGTGATATATAAGGCGGATGGGATGGAGAAAGCTGAGCTTTGATATTAAAAAGGGATGTGATAAAAGGAAAGTGAGCTCTGTGAATATAGAGCGATGTGATGAGGAGAGAAGCTGGCTTGGATTATAAGGCGGGATGTGAAGAGGAGCGGGAGTCTGTGATATAAAAGGGCAGGATGTGATAGGGAGAGAAGTTGAGCTCTGTGATATATAAAAACAGGTTTGGGTAGAGGAGAGAAGTTGAGTCTGTGTATATAAAAACAGGTGTGTAGAGGAGGAAGTAGTTTGTGATATATAAACGGAGTGATAGAGGAAAGAGAAGTTGACTCTGTGAATATAAAAACAGGATTTTGTTTAGAGGAGAGGCTGACTTGTGAAATAAAAACAGGATGTGATGAGGAGAGAAGGAGCTCTGTGATTAAAAGAGCAGGATGTGATAGGGAGGGAGCGAGCTTGTGGATATTTTAAGAGCGGGTTTTGTGATAGAGGAAAAAGCTGAGCTCTGTTTTTAAAAAGGGGCAGGATGTGATAGAGGAGAGAAGCGAGCTCTGTGATAATAAAGGAGGATTTGTGATAGAGGGGGAGAAGTGAGTCTGGATATAAAAGAGAGGATGTGATAGAGAAGGGAGCTTGTGATTAAAAACGGAGTGATAGGGGGGAAAAGTGAGCTCTGGGGGTATATAAGAAACGGGATGTGATAGAGGAGAGAAGTGGCTCTGTGTTTAAAAAAGGCAGGTGATAGAGGAGAGAAGTGGTCTGTGGTTTTTAAGGCAGGATGTGTAGAGGAGAGAAGCTGGTCTGTGGTATATAAGAGCAGGATGTGATAGAAGGAGAGAAGCGAGTCTGTGATATAAAAAGGCGGATGTGATAGAGGGAGAAGCTGAGCTCTTTGTATATAGAGCGGAGTGATAGAGGGAGAGAAGCTGGTCTGTGATTTAAGAGCAGGATGTGATAGAGGAGAGAAGTGAGTTTGATATATAAGAGCAGGATGTGATAGGGAGAGGCTGAGCTCTGTGAATTTTTAAAAAAAAGGGGGGAGGTGTGATAGAGGGAGAAGCGAGCTCTGTGATTATAAGAGCAGGTGTGATAAAAGGGAGAAGCTGAGCTCTGTGTATAAAGAGCAGGATGTGTAGAGGAGAGAAGCTGAGCTCTGTATATAAGAGCGGGATGTGATAGAGGGGGGGTGCTGAGCTCTGTAAAATTAAGGAGGATGTGAAGAGGAGAGGGGGTGGGTCTGGATTTTTTAAGAAGAAGGATGGGTTTTGAGGAGAAAGCTGAGCTCTGTGATATTAAGAGAGGTTGTGTAGAGGGGGAAGTGAGCTCTGGATATATAAGGCAGGAGGGTGATAGAGGAGAAAAGCTGAGTCGTGTTTAATAAAGAGAGGTTTGGGTGATAGAGGGGAAGTGAGATTGTGATATATAAGACCCGGGTTGTGATAGAGGAGAGAAGGAGCTCTGTGATATATAAGAGCAGGATGTGATAGAGGAGAGAAGCTGTATGTGGGCAAGATCAGCAATACTCTCTCCTTCACGATTTATTCAGATTTTCACTCATAAATCCTGCTTAAAATGCTCTCTCCCTCCCTCTATCACATCCTGCTGAACCACCCAAGAGGTTTGCTTTAATGAATTCTCATTGGCTCTATGGCACACCTAATTTAGGCAGAAGGGGAGAACCCCTCCCTTTTATTTAAACATTTCACCCCCAGGTTTTTAAAAGCTTTGCGCCTGAGCCTTTTCCCCTAAGAAAATTTGCGAGGCAGGAGGCGGGTGGCTTCGGAAACATCCACACTGCTGTCTGATTTTGAACAGTGAGCATGCTGTCAGCTCTATACTATCATTACTGGTGCCGTTTAAAAATAGACTAAAACTTCAATATCATTTGTGGATTATATACAATAGACGTTAAACTAATGTTGACTAAAGTGTCAGTTTCAAGAATGGAAATAGACTGTAATTAAAGCTGATTTTTTTTTTATATAATGGTATGTTCACATGGCGTTTTACAGGACGGATTTCAGGGTGTAACTGTGCTGCAATATGCCCTGAAATACATCCTGTAATTACGGTGATCAGAACTATGATTACCTGTTGTCTTCCCTGCTGCTTATTGAACCCCAGGAGAAAGAAGTGGCATGTCACTTCTTTCCGGGGTATACACGGCAGGGATAATGAAAGTGATGACCGACCCCTCCCCACGCGCGCTTTAGAATAATGCGCTTAACAGCGCGCTCTTCTAAACACACGATGCCTTGTGGTGTACACAGGTAGGCGCCACAAGACGCCGTGTGAACATACTCTAAAGATACATTTGCACTTTCACTAATTGAACCTGCGTTTTGTTTGTGGATTAGAAATCCTACCTTTGCCTCGTGTTTCAGCAACACCTCTACAACATCATTATGGCTCTTTTCTGCTGCCACATGGAGCGGTGTCAAAAAGCTTGTGGGCAAGAGAAAGAAAATTAGATTTCAAAAACGACCATGGTTTCCGTCAACATAAAAAAAATAAAATAAACAGAAGTGAACTTACTCTTTGGTCTTTTCATTGACATTCGCCCCTTTCCTAAGAAGCAGTTCACACACTTGTTTCCTCTTGGGGTATGGAGATGATGCAGTAAAGTGCTGTAACACATGGAGTGCATAAACTTTAATCGCTCTTACAATTTAGCTTCCCAGTGTTTTAGGTATAAATGTAGTCATTTCAAGCAATTTGCATAATGCATTACAGATTGTTTCAGAAGCACAAAATCAGCAGCGTGTTGAAGTCTACTTTAATAAGATAAACATCTTGCAATGCAAATTACAGTTCAATACAAGTAGAGAGGGCTTGAAAATGGGATCCACATGTAGGGGAAATGTTGCACACTGAAAAATAAGCATGCTGTAGATTACCGAAATTCCCAGCATGCTCACTGGGTTTCAGAAATAACATATTAATGTCTTCAAAGTATCAGAGTAAAATCAAAAAGATAGCAAAAGACGCACATATAACATGCAGATTTGGCTGCTGAAATTGGTGGCTTAACAGATTGACCAGTATACAGCCATCCAACAGCTTGACTGAATTAAAAAAAACGTACACAGTTGAGCCATATTATTATAACCACTTTAACTTGACGTTGGCAGGGCGTGGTTCATAAAGAAAGTTGTGTGGTGACCTGGTCGGGTGGGTATATAAGGCATGTAATAGGCTGCACACATATCCTTCACTGCCGTCAAGGGTACAATGAGCAATTTATCAGAGTTGCAAAGAGGGATGATTATTGGCTCTTGGGTCATGGATGGCAGTATTTCTGAATTTTTTATTTTTTTTATATTTTTTTTAAAAACTTATTCCGTGTCCCGCTGTGGGTGAAGGCCATCTTAACCCAAAACCCCAAAGGCCCACTTTTGTAAAATAAGTAAAGTGGAAGTACACAGCACCATTTTTACTTTTGGGTTTTAAAGTGGTAAATCGGGGCAAATAAGGGTTTTTAAAAGTGGACAGACGGGGTTAAAAAAAAGGGCCACTTTAAAACTAAACCCAGGGGGCTCCCAAAAAAAGGGGCCCAAACGGGTTAAGCAAACAATACTGCTTTTATGGGATTTATAAGAAAACCGTGGTTTTGGGAAAACCTTTGCAAATTTTGAAAGTTGTATCAGGCGGGGAAACGCCTTCAAGTTTAAAGGGGAAAAGTTTTGGGAAATTTTAGCCCCTTTTCCCTATTAGAAAAGGGTTTAAAATTTTCCCAATGAGTAATTTTTTTTGGGTTAAATCAAACAGATGGACTTTTCCCTTATAGGGAAAACCGGGAGAACAACACCTTGCAACCCCATTGCTGGAAAAAAACAAAAAGCTGGTTTTGGCAGCTTTTTTGGTTTTGGAGGGGAGTTTCGTGTGGAAATTCTCTGGGCCACTCATCCTGTAAAAAGGGAAATCTCGATGTTTGGGTATGGATCCTTTCCTTTTGCAGAAAAAACCCACCCAAAACCCATGCAGTTTTGTCTTCACGGGGGCCGGATGGATCTTGTGGGAGCCCCTTGTAAAAGGGGTAGAAATATTGGGAAAAGGTTGGAATAGCAGGACCAAATCCCCAAGTTTTCCCCTGGGTTTTAAATTTCCCCGGGGACTGAGAACCTGGGGCCCCACCTTGATTGTCCTTTTTCCCAATATATGGTTTCCCCCTTCCCCACACACCCTTTCCGGGGCAGTTTTTGGGTTCCCAGTAGTTTGGTGGAAAAAGGGGTGAAAAACCTTACCGGCCCTATTGATTTTACTCCCAGTCCTCTGGATATTAGAATCATAATAATTTTGATTATTACATATGTAACAATGGGGGCCCGGGGCTCATATGCACCCAACTTTTTTCCCAAAAAAAGTGAAATCACCACGGGAACCCGCGGGAAATTCCAAAGCAAAATGTGAATTTTTTTACATGGCCCAATTTTTTTTAGAAAACGGGCTTATTCACACGACGTTTTTGCGATCCGCTTTTTTGGGTCGTTTTCCCCAAGCAAAGGGGGATCCGCAAAAGGGAAACTAACAATTTTCAGTGTGATAACATTGGGTTTCCCGTCAAAAACGCTTCGCCGTTGCCACGGGGGATCGCCGATTCGCTTTTTTAGAGCTCTCCCGCACTGCGCTTTTTTGGATCCCCCTTTGGGGGAAAAAAGATTTTTCTTGGCCCCCCCCCGAAAAAAAATGGGGTTTTGCTTTTGGGTCCAAAAGAGAACGAAAAAACGCCCGCCCTAAAATTTTGGTGCCAAAAACGCATCCGAAAAAAAAGCCCTTTGACATTGTCTGTGTTTATCTCTCTCTCTCTCTATAGTTTTTTATGTATAAAATATATATAATATTATATTTAAGGAAATTTCCCAAATTTGGGAGTTTTTATTTTTTTTTTTAAAAAGGCCCTTGATTTTCCCGGGCGCTTAATTTTGGGGGGTTACACACCTTACATAAGTCAAACGGTACAGTGTAAAATGGTTAATTTACCAAATTGGGACGACCGGGGGGAGAGAGGACCCCACCCGCGAGGGGGTCCCAATCTACAAGGAGGGGGGGAAAAAGCCCGGGGTGAGGGGCAGGGAAAGTCTGTGGAGGAAAAAAGTGACAAAATTTAGTGAAAGGTTTTAGGGGAAGCTGAAGAAATGGGTTTTTCGATTGCTTTTTAAGGGGGGTGAACGTTTGGGGGGAGGTCTGATTGTTGGGGGGAGGGGATTCCAGAGTGTGGGTGAACACGGGGAAGTTTTTGGAACCGTTGTGTGAGGGATGAAAAAGGGGGGAGCGGGGAGAAGGGGCCCCGTGAGGAGGTTAAAAGTGCGCGAGGGGGGGTTTTTTGAAAAAAAAGGGCCCGGAAAGGGTTGGGGGGGGAGGGGGTCATTTGGGGAGCCTTGTTAAAGGCCCTTTGGGTTGTGCTTGAAATGAAAATTTGTGGGCAATGGGGAAGCCAGTGAAGGGATTGGGAGAGGGGGGAGGCCAGAGGTAGCGAGGGGAGAGGTGGGGTAAGAAGGGGGAGCAGGTTAAGGGGTTGGTTGGGGGGGGAGTGAAGGGGGGCCAGTGGGGGGGCCACGGGGAAGGGTTTTTTCAGTAGTCTGGCGGGGGGATGACAAGGGCATGGACCCGCATTTTTTTGGGGGTGTTTATAGTTGAGGAATGAGCGGGGTGCGAGAAAAAATTTTTTTTAGGTGGAGGCGGGGAGGCAGAGGTGGGGTTTGGGGTGTGGTTTGAAAGATAGAGCAGGTCTAAAGGGTTACCCCAAGGCAAACAACTTTCGGAAACAGGTGGAGGTGTTTGAGCCGTGACTGTAATGGGGGGATAGGGGCAGGGGGGAGAGTTGGTGGGGAAAAGAATGAGGTTCTGTTTTCTCCAATTTTGTTTTAGGAGAAGGGGATGAGAAAAAAGGAGGAAATGGCGCCCGGGCAGTCAGGGATCCGGGGGGAGGGGGAAGAGAGGTGAAATCTGGGCCAGGGGATGTAGAGGGTTGGGGGGATCACAGCATATAGGTGGTCTGGAAGCCGGTGATGTTGAGCTGACCCCAGGGGCCCCCAGTGTAAAAAAGAGAAGAGTGTGGGGGCCCGGACTGACCCTTGGGGGACACCGGGCAGAGAGAGGGCGGGGGGAGGAGGGGGGGTGGGCGAGAATGAGGGGAGCTTTAAAGTTCCCCATCAGGAGATATGAGGGATCCGGGGGAAAAACCAAGGGCCGGGTGAAGCCGAGGGAGGAGAGGATTTGAGCGGAGGGGGAAAGGGGTCGGGCCGTGTCAAAGGCAGAGGACAGGTCTAGGAGGAGGGGTCCAAAAAGTAGTGGGTTTAGGGGCTTTTTGGAGTTGCCTTTGGAAATTTTGTGGGCTTTGGTTAGGGCGGTTTTTTGGGTTTGAAGTGGTGGGGTTTGTTTTTTTGTTGTTAATAGTTGGGGTTTGTAGTTAGTTAATAAAAAATAAAAAAAAAAACTTAGTAATAAATTAATAATAATAAATACTATTACTGTTAATTATTAGATATTCATAATTAATATGAATTACTAATAATTACGTTTCTTTTTAATTTCTTTAAAATTAACACTTTTTATTAATTATCAGTAATTTTTGAATTAAAAATTAAAATTTGGGGTGGGGGTTTTGGGCAGGGTTTTAATTTAAATTTTCAAAAAGGGGTTTTGGGATTTGGTCATAGAAAAGGTTAAATTTTAAAAAGGGGGGTTGACTTGAAAGGAAGGCATTGAAAAAAAGGATCCAAAAAGGGATCCCAAAAAAAAATCAGCTGTTTTCGTTTTTGGATCCAGTTTTCTCTGGTTAAAAACAGATCCGTAAAACAGTTCAAAAACGGATCCAAAACGTTGTTGACAACAAACAAACCGAAGAGGACAAAAAAACCGGGGATACCTTCAAAAAACTTTCTATAGCTAATAAGCTGCGCAAAAATTTTTAAATGCGAAAAAAGTTCCTAAAGGTCAAAATATGGATTTCAAATTTGTAATTGAAAAGGGTAGAAAACCTACAGCCTTTCCCATGAAAGGAGCATGCTATGGCATTTAAAATCTGCCTCATGCGGATTTTCCTCAGGTGGAGGCAGTTTGACTTGGGTCTGTCTACTATGTCATTACATATAAACGAACCCTTTTTTAAAAGGGGCCCAAACAAATGCAGTAGGGGCTTTTTACAAAAGGGAAAGGGAAGGTGCACATAAGTGCACACATACAGCTACGTATTATATAAATGTGTACAACTGAATGTAAATCTTAGCAAATTTTTAGAAAATGAACACGTCTCCCAAGAATTTTCTTCTTAAACACTTTTCCACTGCTTTTTATGGAAAATACTTGTGATAAGCATGTTTTCCCCAGAGTCTTCGTTTCTGGGGGAAATGGGGGGCAGAAAAGATGGGCCCCGTGAATAGTTCACAGTATAAAAATGTTGAATCTGTGTTGTTTCATTCTACAGTCTATGACATACATTGATTTTCCAGGCCAGCAGAGGCGTTGTGGAATTCTCCCATGAGAAAGTGAAGAGAATGGTGGTGCTTTAAGGCAAGCATTTAACTACGTGGGAGACTAAATGGAGATGCAAAAACCTTGCTTCCTTCCAAATGTCAATAAAACACAAAATGAATTCCCTCTGGCTACAGCCAATAAACTCAAAACTAAAATATTCCAAACACAAGCAATTAATGGTAGCTTCCTACCCATCCCCCCATAATACACTATTCAAGCCATGTTTGAGAGAGGAGTTCTTTTTAGATCAGCAGAAGAAACAGTCTCTAATATTTCCTTAGGGAACATTTCTTCTCTCACTTGTGAAAAGATGTTCACTTTGATCTAAAAAGACAGATCTGAGTGCGATAGAAGTCTAAAATGCAGGGGCTGCTGCTGTTCCTGATATACCCTAGAGGTTCCCCATTTGGACATCATTTTAGAAAAATCTCCTTGCTATCAGCCTTTAAAGCAAGGTCCTAAAAGGTCATTGCCACCATATCCATTGATGACACATGAATAGAATAGCGCACCGCTCTGCTTTACCAGAACTCCCAATGAAATCAATGGGCGAGGTCCGACCATCACTCTGTTTAGAGTGGAGAGGTTTTGGGACTAGTTCCTGAGAGGTGTAGGTTCAAGAGATGGGACCCGTACCTATATCACATTAAAGGCAAACCCTATCTATATGCCATCAATATGTATGGTAAGACAACCTCTTTAAAGGGATTTTGCCACAATCTAATGTTGACGTGGGATTCTCCAAAATGGGTATTTAATCACTTTTCTAAATATATGTGATTAAAAAAAGTGTAGCCTCTGCTGCCTTGCTTAAATGCCCTAAGTTTCCTGACTGTTTACATTAGCTACGACCAAGAGATGGTCTTGCCATGTTGTTTGCACTTCTAATCTGATGGCAGGGCACATGAATGAGTTTTGAAGGGAGGAGGAGAGCAGAGCAGTGCTACTGAGCATGAGCAGTAGCTGTGCTCTGTGACAGAGCCTGTGTCTGCTTTAGAGAATCTGGTTGCAATGTAATTATCAGTCAGCTCCCTGCTCAGCCCTTCTCCCTCCCCCCTGCAGCAGTTGCTCCCTGTATGTTTACTTATATAATTACATTACAGCGATTCTGTCTCTCCTACCCTCCTCCCTCCAGTAGTCAGTGAAGGCTTCCTGCTTGGATCTTATCTCATCTCCTGAGCAGATAAGAGGGAGAACACAAAACCTGTAGAGCTTGTGCACAATACACTTATCCTCTGGTTTAGCCATACAACATGTTTGCTCAACGACAGACTGAATATCAGCCTCGGGAGCGTGCATGGGACGTGATGCGATGACATCACGGAGGGGGCACTTGTTTTTTTTTTAAACACATGAACACAACGCCCCTTTTTTCAAGACTTCAGAGGACCGTATCAGCCTGTTCAGTAAGGAAAAAACTTCTTGGCAAAACCCCTTTAAACTCCTATGCCCAGATAAATCTGCTGCATATCTGAAGCATAGCATTCAACTTCTACCAGGATATTTTACTTTCTATGCCACAGGTTTTTCTCCACTCATGGGCTGATTCATATCCAGGCCACACTGGAGTGAAGTCAAAAAATGAAAAGACAATATATTCTCCCTCTTAATATTAACAAAATGTGCTTCAGAAAACACTGGATCGGAGTCAAAAAGTGAAAATACTCTTCTTTTTGCATTCTAATGCCGATTTACACAAACGTGAAAATAATGAGATGCAAGTTTTCATGAAGAAGTCTCGTCAAACTTAGCAATGTCTACTAAACTGATACCAAAAAACTGAGTAGGTTTGCTATATACCTTGGGAAGCACATCACCTATTTCATTATATGTTCTACAGACTTTCTATGAACATTTGGATTGGGAAATTTACCAGTGCCGTCTCATGGGTTTGAGTATGTTTGAAATTGACAATTTCCAGCGAGAGATGTTTCTTAATCCGAGCGACATCTGCTTCCCTTGCTGCCAGTAGCAATGAATGACCCTTGAATTCATCTAGAAAGGAAGAAATAGCAAATGGATCTGCTTAAATGAAATATTATATTAAAAGAGAAGACGACTAGGACCTTGTGAGAACTTGGCTATTCTAGGCCAACACGATGAGCAAGGTATTCCAGATATAGCAGTCTATTTGTGTTGGGGTGGAAACCAATAATGCAGAATAAACTCAAAGATTTGCCAGAACAAATATTCCACTGGGAACAGCAAACCTCCAAAATGTCATAGCGCATGTGTGCAGCGACCTCACCCAACGCTGGTCTCTAGACGATTTATATTGAAACCCTATGGCTGTTTGAACTCTGTGTAGAACATGGAAACACCAGACCTCAGAGGTTTTGTTTGTTAATGATACTACATGCTCCTTTATGTGAAATGTACAACTGACCATGATGAAGTTAACACGAAAGATGAAACAATAAGTGAAAGCATTAATATGCATTAACCCCTTAAGCCCCAAGCCTGAAAAGTACTTTAATGACCAGCAAAATTGGGTCTCACGACGCTTCAGTCGTATTTTTTATGTGTCAAAGTTGTATAAGGACTTGTTTTATGCGGGAGCACTTGTATTTTGGGGAGCACAGTTTAAGTTATAAAATAAATTACTGCAGAATTTTTTTGTATTTTTTTGTTTTTTAACAAATTTTTTTACACCATTCACATTCCAAACTAAAAAAATTCTACAGGTTATTACGGTCCTGTAGGTACCGAATGTGTAGGTTTTTTTGTGTGTATAATGTATGCACAATAACTTTATTAAAAATATTTATTTTTTTTTCTACACTAAGTTTTCTTACTTTTTTTTTTTTTTTAATCCCATTAAGTGGATAACTAACTTTTTTTTTTTTTTTTTTTAAACACTTCATAATGTATCAGCATATATGAAGATGCTAATACATTACCTTCTGTGTCATACTGACAAAGCAACAGTCAGGGCAGTGTTCACACGGCTTATTCCCGATGGATTTGTGCGCTCACAAATCCGCCGTGAATAAGGGGCGGGACGGCGCCGCTCCCCGGCCCCATAGACATTGCATTATCTACGGCGCGTACGCGCTGTAAATAATGTGCATGTCACTTTCTCCTCCCGCGGCGGATTCGCCGAGCGGGGAGGCGCGACGGAATCCACTGGTCTCTATGAGAGCAGTGGATTACCGTAATTACTCAGACGGATTGGCGCCGTACTGAAGCGCAAATCCGGCGCGCAGTACGGCGCCAATCCGCGGCAAAATAAGCCGTGTGAACGAGGCCTAACTGTACAGACGTTCCCCTTCTCCATCAGGAGTCCTGATCACCCGTTGGAACAGGGGAATGCCCTTTGATTGTGCCAAGGACCACAGCAATCGAAGGGTTAAACGCCGGGGATCGGAAGTTTCCTTCACTTCCCAGCGCTTATAGAGATTGCTCAAGGACCAGAGCTGTTAAACAACAACAGCTATGTTCCTATCGCAGCTGTGGTGCTGGTAGACTTAAAACTCCTTTATTAAAGACCTGAAACGCCTGACGTCTATAGTCAGTGGCCGGTCATTAAGGCGTTAAACCAGACCTGCATAGCATTGCAGGAAATGGGGCCAAACCACATGGGATTGCACCTGGAAATGCACCTGGACTGCTCCCAAACTGAGAAGTACCACCCTAAATGCGGGCGATACCCCCTTTTTTGAGGGCAGGATTTACAAAGACCATGCCCCTTTACGGGTCGCGAGAAAGGCCTTGGGGGCTGTGAACCCATTAGACTGAGTGATTGGAATATGAAGAAATAGCCGTACATATTGGTGAGCATATGCTGGTACTACATGGTGTATGTATACACAGTATATTCTGCTAACCATACAGAACCTATACAGGAAATCTCCAATTAAAAAACACAGTACTCACATGCTAATCGCTCCTTTAACTGTGGTGTTGGGGCCAAATCAATGGCGCTTTTATTGTGACAGTTGAGCATGTGTGGATCTGCCCCATAACTAAGCAGGAGGGAACAGACCTCCACGCGGTTCTTAGAGGCTGCTTCATGAAGAGGAGTAAATTGCCAAAGGTCCATTGCATTTACACAAGCTCCGTGCTGCAAGACAACAAAGTCTACTTAGAGAGGGCTCTTCTGCAAGTTAAAGCACACTTGCTCATCTAGATTGGCAAGTCTGGAAATGAATGGGGAGCATGGCTGCGAGTGCCCCCCTCCTCATTGTCGGAGATGGTCTGCTGTGCTGAAAATCTCTGGTTGGAAGATTCCTTTAAAGGGGTTGGCCACGTTCTTACTAACGTACAGCACGCACCGCATATTAAAGCGGTTGTCCCATCTCTCGAGTTTAGATCTGAGGCTGGCTCAAAAGGAAGATGGCCACGCTTGCACAATTTTTTTTCTTTTCTATGGGAGTTCTGAATACAGCCGAGTAAACCTGCTCAGCTATATACCCACCTCCCACAAAACTGCATGGGAGAACTGCACAGGTGCGGCCATCTCTACTTTCTCTGAGGCCGGCTCAGACCCACATGAGATAGGTCAACCACTTTAATGATCATGCTATGTAATTTGTTAATGTATCTTGATTACTTACCCATCCTATCCAGTCCCATCTATGCCCCCATCCATTAATGGCTGCTAATGGAGGGGCATGTGACCATACACATCACCTAACCTACTCTATACTAAAACACAATGCACAGGAAACTAGTGCAAGTGCAATAAAGGAGGCCGATTGAGGTGTACGGTCACATGCTTCTCCATTAGCAGCCATCTTATATGTGGAAGCGCTGTCAGGACAGGACGATGGGCGAGTAAGCATGTAGGACTTCATTAATATATGTAATGGGGCACAACTTCAAAGGATATATGAATGGGTGGCAGAGCATGATCACGAAGGCAGAGTTCTCACCTTGTGTCACTGCATTCATTTTTGTTTGATGTAGGTGGTTTTTTAATTAACTTCACTGTAGAGTAACTTAAAGGGGTTTTCTCACCATGCAGCATCACAGAGCCACAGCCAGCTTTAGACTCGCCCTTCCTGGTTAGCCTGTGAGCAGGTCTATAGCAGTGTCCGAGATCAGCTCCGCTGTTCCTAGCTATTTCTGTTGCACTGACATGAGCGCAAGAGATTTATAAAGTGCACTGTACAAGGCTGCGCAGCTCTAAAGATTGAAAGCTTCTAATTTAAGTACACAAAGTCCACTGCTAGAGACAAGACTTTGCATGGAGTGAGTCACCATGATCAAACTGACTGATGGCAGCTTGGCTCAATGAGATAAGGGACAGATGAGAGAGGGGTTGGGAGAGATGTTTGTAACCACAGAAACTTGTGTACTCTAAGAGGAGATAAACCCTTCTTTATATCCTAGCCAAAGAAATGTATTTAGCATTCAACAAAAACACATGCAGTAACGTGGCGTGAGAAACAGCATGTCCGTCTCTAGCTTGTGTTGCCCTCAGCAAGGTCAGCATAACTAAAGTGACAGATTCCCTTAAAGGCAAAGATTATAAAGGAGTGTGGAGGGACCAAGAGGTTGTAACAGAAGCCAACCAACCATTATAGGTCTGTCTAATCATTGACTCGCACTCTGACAGACCCAATGCTTTAAAGAGAACCTTATGAAGTAATAAAAGACTACAATGTAAACACTTTCTCAAATATGTTTAATGAGGCAATGAAAGCATTTCACCTGTAATTCAGTTTTTAAAAAAGCGCTGGCCCCTTAAAACAGGACTGAAGTGTCGGCACCTAACAGCATGATGGATCATTATGTTTACAGCTCTGTGAAACTCCTGGTTCTGAGCTGAGACAGTTCACTGTGCTGGGGGGAGCCTATATATCTGTAGCCTAGGATGTTATTACACCAGCAGCAGTGTAATATGGGTGCCTGTGTTCTATGGCGGAGGAGGCTGGGAGTAACAGGCAAACTCTGTCAGACATATGTCCTGAGTGTGCTGTACAGTGAAAGACTCCAATTAACCCTGTACGAGCATCTATTTCCTCAGCTCCCCCTGCACAGTTGGTATCTCCCACAGAAGGAATCTTACCAGATTATGATCATTGCCTGATAAAGAGAAAGTAAAACCTGTTTTCTTGTAATACCGAGGAAAATCATCTAGTTTGCCAATGTTATGTATTGGAGAAAAGTCTTAAAATTTTATCTACTATACTTTTTTGTTGTAAAAATGTAAAAGGTGCTCTTTAAGGAGTTCTGGCAAGAATAGCACCAAAAACTGCATCACTTAACTCTTTTAACAAAATGATAAAGTGTGGAAAACTTACCAACCAAGAATCCTAGTTCTCATTGTGCCTAAAAACATACACACCATGTGCGGGATTTAATACCTGTTTTACACAGTTTACTAGAGAAATTTTGAAAATGCAAAAAAAGGGGGAAGGCTAGGGAGTTGGAAAATGCAGTCCCTTTGTTTTGGCACATAATACTGGTGTGAATTAAGCCAACCAAGAGGTGGTCTCGCTCAGCTGTAGTCAGAATTCCAATCTGTTTAAAACAGAGACTTTATGGAGCTCATTTGTAATACACGTGTGGACCTTAGAGGTGGGACTGGCTCTTATTACACACTGACGGCATATTCTATCGATATGCCACGAGAAGGGACAACTACTTTAAGTGACAAAAAAGAAAAAGAATGACCATTACCTTAACGAGAAGTTCTGTCACTTCATAGTGGCCGTAGGAGCAAGCGTTGTGAAGTGGTACCAAATCTCTGCAAAACAGGAATGGTCTCATTATACTACAATCCACACTCATACCTTTATCAGTATTTCAGTGGACTAAAAGCAGTCCTTTCCACAGAGACATACAGTGATGCATTCTCTTACTAGCGGTCTATAATAATGCTGCTATTCTTAGGATTTGATATATATGCCACAATTTCCTGCCCATAACTAGAAAACGATCCTTTGATGCAAAATAAGTGTTAAACCACCATATAAGAAAGCTGAAGTAAACAGATGGTAGAATCCGCTGTACTGTCCATTTCTATGGGAACATCACATTTACAGTTGACCTAACTCTGAATGTCTCATAGGAATACAAGCAGTCATGTTTCCAGCAATTAGGCATGGTAAATGAGTAACAAGAACCGTAGGTTATAACTGCTTTATGCATTTGCTAACAAAACTGTATGACGGCGTGTTTTCTGCAAAGAGAGTTGTATTTTTTAATTGTCCCATTTAATCCACAGTAAAATCTGTTGAAAAGCCAAAAGTAACAAAAAAAGATTTGAACCGTGAAAGTAAAAAAAAAAAAAAAAAAGTTACACGCTATTTTATGTTATAATATATATATTTTTTGGGTGGGGTGGCATTCTACGCTACTAATGCGCTAAAAAAAAAAAATGGCGTCTGAGCACCAAAAATCATGCATGTTGCCCTTGGTCTCCCCAGGGGACTTGAAATTGCAATTGCTTGTACTATATACTCCTAACATGTTGGGCCATGTGATGTCGTGGTAGTATAACAGACTTGAAACACTTTGATCAACTTCATTCATTCCTTAATCCAAAAGTGCAGAGACAAAATGTAATACACATGCGATTAGTAGCATATCTGTAGTTGATTAGTCACAGTGTATACGCCTGCATCAGACGGCTTTCAGAAGCGGCAGCACTGCAAAAAAGAAATTAGCGATACTGAGAATCTTAACCACGAGAATAAAAAAATGATAGTTTCCACACTAGATGATCTGTCAAGGAAAGTTCTGCCCTAGACGCTACGTTCCCAAACCTCTTTAGCAGCTGATGACTGTGCCTTAACGGATCTATTGTCCACAGCATCCTATACATACAGACTTCACAACTGTTCTGCATAAAAACTGCCGAGACATAAAAGGTTGAAATCATACTAATAGTTGGAAAATCATAAGGAAGCCATTTGGGCCTCCTACATGCAGATACCAAGACCTCACATGGCCCAACATATTAAGAAAAAAAACTATAGTTACAATCTAAAATGAAGACAAAACATATGATAATGAGTCACATAATAGCTATATTGAGTAATAATGGGTATACCCATACCCTTTATCCTTAGCGTGGACGTCTGCTCCATGTTGAAGTAAAAGCTGTACAATTTTGACACGGTTATAGCCCGCAGCCAAGTGAAGTGGTGTTGACTGCAGATACAAGAAAAAAAATATACATCAGTCAAAGAGTTAAAGAGGCATCATTTATAGTATACTATAGAATAAGAAACCAGCCATTAAAGTGAACCTGTCAGGTGGTTTATACTATCCTATGAGAGAGGCGGACCTTTGTTATATAGGACTATAGGATATGAAGCAAGATTTGAGTAAAAAGCAGGAAAAAAAACCCGATAGCACTCCTAAAGCGACAGTGAAAGTCCTGCTTACCCCACCCACATACACTGATTGACAGCCTTCCTTGTATAAGTGTGTGTACAGAGCAAACTGTCAATCGCTGTACACTGGTGAAACAGGGCTTTCACTTGCTCTTTTAAAGAGAACCTGTCACATAGCTTATGCCCCTCTTGCTGAGGACAGCACAAGCTAGTGACAGACTTGCCGTTTCCAGCGCTGTGTCCATTATTCTATAAAATACTGTAGTTTGAGTATTTAGTGCTCAAATCTGCAGTTTTCAGCCAGAAAAGAGTCATAAAAAGAGTAATTTGAGGCTAGCCCCGCCCACCTCAAATGATAAGCCTATTACTTTGAATAGGTAGAAACATGAGAATAACTGCCAGGTGGGTGGAGCTAGCATTTGGTGGGCGGGGCTAACACCTGCTCATGAATAAGATTTGAGCATTAAATGCTCTAAAACTACAGCTTCTATGGGGTATGTTCACACGATGTACTGTGGCGTGTACAGTACATCGTGTGTCTCGGGAGCTCGCTCTGATCAGCGCGTACTCCTGCAGTGCGGGGGTGGAGGGCGTCCATTGGCCCCATAGACATGAATTACTCATGTCACTTATCTCGATCGTACGATCGTATTGTACGAGCGGGGAGAGGAGGTGTAATCCATGGTTCTCTATGAGAACTGTGGATTATCGTAATTTCAGCACACATCTCGCCCATATTAGAGCGCAAATACGCAGCGAAATGCGTGCTGAAATTGCGCCGTGTGAACATACCCTTACAGAATAAGCGTCACAGCGCTGGAAACAGCATGTCTGTCACTAGCTTGTGCTGTCCTCAGCCAGGGGGGCATAACCTATGTGACAGGTTCTCTTTAAAAGAAGCCCATCAGAGCAGAGAGGTGGTCAGTAACCTAGGAAACCTTTTGCAAATAATCAGGGGATAAGAAGTGCTCTGACAGCAAAATCAGAGCAGCAATGTATTAGTAATAGGCTTTACTCTTGTCTACATGTTTGAAGCTGATGTGGTGAGAATGCTCCTTTAAATATAGAATTCTTAGACAGGTACCCATTAAATCTTTACAACAGACTTATACAGGCTAAGAAGTCTGCATAGATTTCTCCTGAAAGGTCAGGATCATTATTTGCTTGTGAAAGTCCAAATGATACTTGTGAAGATGTTAGACATTTCCATCAGGCTACACTCTCTCGGCTGTCTTGTCAGTCAGTGAAGGATCTCTACATTTTCTCCTGAGTAAAATAAATATATTTTGCAAACTTTCCCCTTGATGGATTCCATACTCCTCCCCCCTTAAACAACAAGGATTCTGCACGGACTGAAAAAGTAGAACCATCTGTGGGAACTACGGTGCTGATATATTAGCATAGTCCTAAATTTAGACAGTATAAAACCAGACGAGACAGGCAGAAGCTGCGACAAATTTATAGCACGTGGCGCACACATTGGGGCAGATTTATTAACTACTCAGTGTCAACCCATTTTCACCATTTACATATAAAGACTACTAGTTTGTGAGCTTTTACACCCTTCTTTAATATAGACACGTTATCCACCTTTCCATTGTGGGTATACAGTGCTGATGCTATTGCATGGCAAGTTTCTGTTCTGTCTCTAATGGTATGTTCACACTGCTTATTTTGGGGCGTATTTCGCCACGTAGTGTGAGCGTACTGTGCTATAATACGAGGGAAATGCGCCCCAGTCATTACGGTAATCCACAGTTCTCATAGAGAACTGTGGATTACGCCTCCTCTCCCCGCCCATACAATATGATCGTATTGTACGTGCGGGGAGATAATTGACATGTCATTTATTTGCGGGGCTTTCGCGCCTCGAGTAATACATGTCTATGGGGCCGGCAAGCTAAATGTAGTGCTGCTTCCACCTTTACTTCTGGATATTAGTTGGAGCCATTCAAGTCTAGGTGTGGAAGCATGCACATGCTATTAAAGTGGTATACCCACAAAGGAACATCCATGTAATGGGTCGGCTCATAGCTACAAGCTGAACGTTTTACAGAAACACTTACAGCCGTCCTCCCCATTGTTTTGCTATGGGAGTTCTGAGAATAGCCAAGCACACTAACTCCGCAACTCCCATAAAAGTGAATAGAGAGGACGACTGAAAGCGCCGCCCTCCTAATTCTGCAAAGCATTCAGCTAGTAACTAGCTATGAGCAGTCACATTACACAGATGGTCCTTTGTGGAAACACCACTTTAAAGGGGCTTTACCACGATATAAAATTATGGCATACCACTAGGATACACCTTCATTTTCTGATGGGTGCCGATTCCACCTCTGGGACCCACAGCTATCTCAGGAACAGGCCCCTGAGAGTCACAGCACAGGCTGGAGAACCGCTTGTGCTTGCAGTGTTACTGTTTATTCTGTTCTATGGGAGTTCTGAATACAGTCAAGCGGTGTGTTCGGCTCTGCTTGGAACTCCTATAGAATAGAATGGAGAGCCGTGCGGAAGTGTGACCGGCTCTCCAGTTTGCGCTGTGACTTTCGGGGGCCCGTTCCTGTGACAGGTGCAGGTTTCACCTCTATCAGAAAATGATGCTGTGTCCTAGTGATATGCCACCATTTTCTATTGTGGTAAAACTCCTTTAACTACACTTTCACTGTGCTATTCCTATTATAGCTGTATATGCTTTTTATTTTCACGCACATTGTGCCATAAATGTACCTCATAGTGTGATGAATTTGGTGAATCTTGATCCATATGTTAGACATTTTTCTTTACGCCACCTCTTAGCTGGCTGACTTTACACCAAAAATTTCAGATGAAATTTTGAATGAAAAGTAAATCTGCCGCATTTACAGCACCTCTTATGGGTGCCATCTTTTCTAGACACTTTTCAAAACATGCTAGAGGTGCAAAAAGCTCTCCAATCATGGCATAAACAGGGCATGTATGCCAATTTTTTGCCATATCCCAAACCAAAACCCTGGTGCTTAGTGTAGCTTTCCCCTGTTATGAAAGATGCTTTGTCTTCATGTAACATAATTGCATGACAATTCTTTTCAAGACTGAGCCGAGCTGCCCTTTTGAAACACGCAGCGGCGATCTCTCATGTGAACGCCGCTGCGTGTTCGGCATAGCGAGCAGTGATAAACTCACTGCTTATTGTTTAGATCCGTCTTGGGGACCGACAGAGTGGACCCCAAGACGGAGCCGAAAAGCGCTTGTAACACGGAGTGTAAATTCCGTGTGAACAAGCCCTAAGAGATGTGAACCCAAAACACAGACAATACAAGAGATGCCTTCACAATAAGATGATAAAAAATAATGAAAGTGACATAGAATATTTTACCTTTCTTCCATCACTGGCATGGGAATTTACATTAAGGGGTGTTAGCAGAGCCATCATCTTCTCCTCATTTCCACTTCTAAAGAAATAAAGGTTTAGAAAAAAAGGCAGAGCAAAACCGTCCTTACAGCAAACCCTCTTAAAATAGGAACCATTATCACAATTTCCTGAGACCCTAGGAAAAACAAACTGATTTTGCCAGGGAGACATTACCATGTCCTGATCATTTCCCCTGTATTGCTGGATGTGCTAGGAAACGTATTATTACATGGCAGCCATTCATAAAAGACAGTAAGACTCTCCTTGCTGCCCATAGCAACCAGAGCTCAGCATTCATATAGCAATCTGTAAAAACGAAAGCTTTGATATGTTGTTATGGGCAACAAAGACCATCTTAGGGTATGTTCACACGGATGATTTGGACAATGAATTTACAGTGTTCAAATCGCCGTCAAGACCTCATCTGAAAAGCGGCTCAATGCAGCAGGTTTCAGATGTGATTTTGACGTGGATTTGATCAGGTTTTCAACAAGGTTTTCCAACACTTTTCTTTCTGGAACACCCATACAAAGTAATAGCCTGGGATGAGGTTCTGAAGTCCTCCATTGATTCCTATCGAGATTTTCAGCATTAAAAATGCTTCAAGAATTGACAAGACCCTTTTTTTCAGCGCCTAAAACAGCGTCCACAGACGTATGGTAAACAGGCAGGAAAAACCTCGTAGTGAGTGAACTACAACGCTGGTTTACAAAGGAATCCATGAGAATGAGCTGGGGGTGTTTTGGAGCAGTCTTTGACACTATTTTGGGCGTGGAAACACTCTGAAAACAGAGCTGAAAATAGTGTCAGCAGTGAACATACCATGTGGATGAAGCCTAAGGGTGTGTTCACACGGGGTAATTTCGGCGTGCATTTCGTGCTCTAATACGAGCGAGATGCACGCTGAAATTACGGTAATCCATAGTTCTCATTGAGAGCTATGGATTACGCCTCCTCTCCCGGCTCGTACAATACGATCGTATTGTATGTGCGGGGAGATAAGCGACACGCTAATTATTTGCGGCGAATACGCGCCGCAAGTAATGCATGTCAATGGGCCGGCGGGCTGCACCTCCCTCCCCCAAACTGCGGGAGTACGTACATATTAGCGCGACTCCCAAAGCACCCTGCGTAATTGCGGCCATACTGTACGTGATGCAATTACACCGTGTGAACACAGCCTAAGGTAGGGTTCAACCGCAGCCCGCCAGCCCCATAGACATTCATTACTAGTCGCGCGTATTCGCCGCTAGTAATTGACATGTCACTTATCTCCCCCCGCGGCGTATTATCCAAGCGGGGAGAGGAGACGTAATCCATCTATATGAGAACTGTGGATTACCGTAATGACTGGGACGTATCGTGCCCCGTATTGAGTGCAGTACGGCGCAAAATACAGGGCGTGATAAGTCCCAGTTTAAGCCGTGTGAACATAGCCTAAGGGTAGAGGAGAAAATACTGGTTGGATCCGAATTGGAATCCGACCAGTATTTTTCATTTTTTGTTGCATTCTTTTCCGCAATTTTCAGACACCACATTCAGATTGCACAGTACTATAATCTGACGTTTTAGGGCAGATCATAGAACATGTTCCAAGTGTTATTTTTAAACCGTTTGTTTTGAAATCTTACGAGCTGTGTAGACTACTACTATGAGGATGATTTTAGTCGGATTTTTGCAGATTCTAAATACTGAAACTGCTTACAAATCCAACAGTAAACCAGTGTCGTGGAGACCTGTGTTCACCAACTCCAGTCCTCATGGCCCACCAACAGGTCATGTTTTCAGGATCTCCCACAATGCACTGACACTAATTATATCACCTGCAATGGTAAGGAAAGCCAGAAAACATTACCTGTTGCTGGGCCTTGAAGACTGGAGTTGGGGACCCCTGGTGTTGACATAGCCTTAAAGGAGTTGTCTCCCTTCAGAGTTTCAGAGAATGCATGAATGAAATACTCTGTCACTTCCTGGTTCAGACTGACTCATTTGCATACAGCTCTGTGCTTGTACAGCTCCATGCCATGCTGTGCTTTCAGATGCTAATTAGATCAGATTAGCTTCTCAAACTACTAACAGGACTTCTTATCTGATCCCCAAAACAAAAGCCCTAATTACAGTTCTGTTTATTTTACATAAATCAAGCTTTTTACTGCTGAGCAGCACAGGACACTGCCATGACCTGTGTGATGTCACTCACTGTTATCTCATTGAACAAACAGCAGGGGGGAGAATTGTTTACAGGTCAGTTACTGAGGGAACTGAAATAGCCAGGGAGGTCATAAATTCACTTGTATCTCCTTAGGGAAAACAGAGGAACAAAGCAATATATTTGGAAAATGTCTTTATTTTGTGTTCCCTACAATGTGAAAGCTATTCTTTGTAGCGAGACAACCCCTTTAATGTTAGACAGTTTTGATAAATGACATCCATTTGTTTTCTTTGTTTTTTTAACCGCCTTTTCACTCTATGGCATGGAGGAACTCAGTCTATTATGTCAAATTGCCCAAATAGGACACATGGAAAAAAGTTGCCATTTACACATTACAACATTAGGACTACATACCGGGCACTTTCCAACAGCTCATCCTTTTTGTATTCCCCTAAAAGAGAACAAAAAAATTGAACCATTACAGATATTAATAACATAAAGAAACAGAAAACCAGAGGGCACCACCTACTTATGCAGAAAGAAATGAGGTGCAAAGGTGCATCTAAACCTTATGGATGGTTTGCCCCAATGTGTTATTTTGCTTTCTTATTATAATCCGCATTGGTTACGATTTGGGAGGTTTAACACTCCCGCTTGTGTGTTGGGGGTTCACTGTTTATTTACAACTTAGAGGTAAAATCAGTTTGTGGGGTTTTAAGTTTTGTAAACCCCCCTCCTTGTTTGTAATGCTTTTAATCTTCATTATTGCTTCTCTTAGTCAAATTTCAATAAAGATTTATATTTATTATTTCGGGTGTACATTTATGTCGAGAGTCACTGGCTGCATTATAAACTGTAACTATGCACGCCGCTATACGCCTGGTGTTGAAAGTACGTGGTGACCAGCATGTACTTCCAACAGCACTACAGCCCGGCCTCCATTCACTTCCCCTTTCCGCACCATATAAGCGCCCAAAAAAGGTGACCTATCAGCGTACTGTGCACCAGGGAATACATCTGGTTAATGAGTGCTATGACTTTAGCACATTTGCAAGGCATACGTCAGCTCAGTTATGGGCTGACGTACGCCCTGCAAATACGTTGTGTGAACATTCCCAAACTCTGGTCACCGCAATGTTATAAACGTTTTTTAATTTTGAAAACTTTCCACAAAAAGTGGCATGAGGAGCTCACATCAAAGAGGCTTTATCATTTCCTAAGGGGGGTGGCTGCTGAGATATATGACTGGTGGCCAAGGCCATATGATGAGCTGTTCCTATGAAAATTCCCACCAAAAATAAGAGGATGCAGCAAGTATTTCAAGGCTCAGAACTCCTTCACGCCACAGGGAATTTGTCTACCACTTGCTTCCTTTCTCCTCAGTGTCTTACAAAAGCCATAACTTGTTTACTTTTCCATCTACTTAGACATAAGGATTTTTTTTCGTGGAGCAAAATAAACCATGTAATTTACAGGAAATCTAATTGGGAGGAAAAAGGGGTGGGGAAGCAATTGTGCCTATTTTTTTTGGGAGGGGAGACATTCTTTGGAGCAGATTTATCAATGCCTAAGGCTATGTTCACACGGCTTAACTGCGGGACGTAATTACGGCCCGCAATTACGACATGTGGACGGGGGCGGGGCGGGAGCGGGGGAGTGAGCGGGGGGGCCGGCACTTCGCCGGCCCATTGATTTGCATTACCAGCGGTGCGTATACGGCGCTAGTAATTCACATGTCAATTATCTCCCCGCCCGGCGAATTCACCGAGCAAGGAGAGGAGACGTAATCCATAGTTCTCTATGAGAACTGTGGATTACCGTAATGACTGGGCCGTTTTCAGCCTGTAATTTGCGCACTTCGGCGCGTAATTACGGACCGAAATACGGCCCATTTTAAGCTGTGTGAACATGGCCTAACTCTCAGACCGTGTAAACTTATATTGGGCAATCTTCAAATACACCACATTCTTCATAGTGTTGAAGAATCTGGAGCATGTTTGAACTGTCTAGTCTAACTTCAAAACTTCTACTTTATACTATTAATTTGAGGGCTTTTTTGGGGGCATAGCAATACATATTCCACACCCCATTTCCCAGAAGCCACCACATTTACCGAGGCCAGACTGCTTTCATGGAACAAGGCTAGGAAGTGTCTAGAAATGGTTTAAAATAAATAAATGTGGTGTAAAGCATGTCCACCATTATCATCATCTACTCTAATAAATGTACCCCAATATTTTTTTACATTTGAGTTGCAGCACCATTTTCTGCGACCAATAACTTTTTTTCTGTTCAATCTACAGACCTGTGTGAGGACTCATTTGTTGAGGGCTGAAGTGTAGATATTGATACTATTTTGGAATACATACAACTTTTTGATCACTTTTATTCCAATTTTTCTAGAAATCAACTTTTGAGCTGAGATTTCATTTTTTTTTTTACTACAATGTTCATTGTACAGAATAAATGAGATTATATTTTAACAGACTGGACTGTTATGGATGTGGTTAAACAAGTTATACTTAACTTTTTTTTTTTTTTACTTGTAAAATAGCCAAAGGGAGGTGTTTTGAATATTTTTTTTTTTTTTTTAGATATTTTTAAACCTGTACTTTTGGGTACTTACCCACTATGGAGCATGATCACGTGTACGCTACTCTGCAATAGTAATATATAACAAAACAATGTACAACAATGGTTCTTCTATCACACCCTGCTTAAAGGGGTTTTGCCACGAAGTAAAATTGACGTGGGAAGCTTGCAAATGAAATGAAATAAAATTTTCACTATTCATCATTATTAAAAATTCTGGTCTGTTTTTGTTTTAGCTGCTCCCTTAGTGATTCATTGTTCACAGCTCATCTCCAGGGCTTATGACCAGGGCTGAGAGCTCCTCAGTCCTGGTCAGACATCAACTCTCCTCTCAGGCAGCTATTGAGTGTTCAAACTCCAGGTGTTGTCACTACTCCCGTCCTCTGTGCTCCGTAGTAATTAGTCAAATAGTGCAAATAAATAAAAAAGAAACCTCAATGAGGTTTGTGCATTGATAAAGAGGAAATAACAAAACACAGGTGCTCAGTCAATAGACCTGCACCATACTCCCTTCCCGGCATCATTACGTAATTGTGCTTCAAATGGGAAGGGCTTAAATGCAATCTAAACATTACAGATTATCTATGACTTGGAAGATTGAAGATGAACAAACACATTCTGCAAATTCAGACACAAACAGCCAAGTACTCTAAACCTTTACCTGTCAGCACAGCTTTTGCTGATGGGTCTGATAACTCCAAAGCTGTTCTGCTGTCTGTATTGCGGATTGTTGGATCTGCTCCATGCTGAAGCAGCACTGGAAACAGAAAATATGGTTACTATGGTCATATTGAATAAGGAGAGGGTCACGTATCTAATGAGATTGCATTACAAAATTTAAGTTGAGACGGGTTAAAAAAATATATAAATAAAATTAACTTTGAACTTCCCCACAAAAAAAAAAAACTAGGGTTCCATGAATTTAACATCTTTGTCTTTTGGGATTTTATCTATTTTTTAGTGTTTCAACATATAAAAATAAAGTTTTCGGGAAAAATTGCTGTAAGAAATTTTTCAACAATTATCAAAAAAAAAAAAAAAATTGGGTTTTAAAGAAATTTTTTTTTGTAAGACAAATACTAAAAGAAAACCATGAAACAAGCAAGTGGTTGTTAGCAGATCCGTTCCCATTCATCCAGGCCGTCACTGCTGCTTCATACCTATGCAGACGTCTATTTTGCCTTTGATAGCGGCTTCATGGAGAGGAGTATAATTCCAATTGTCCCGGGCTTGGGTTTCGGAAAACCCGTGCCTCAGTAGGAGATTAAAAAAACCCTACGTGAAAAAAGGGAAACAGGCATTGTGGAGAGGAATAAGACCGCCGTCATCGCGTGCATGGCTTGGCGCCCCTTGCAAAATTTTCCCACTACGTCCTTTCGGGCCAAAAATTTTTTTGGGAACAAACAAACAGCCTGTGAATCTTCAGCACGGTGACAAGCTGCAAAAAAGTTGAGTAACTTTTTACAAAATGAGTTGGTTTACCAACACAACTACCAAAAAAAGGCCCCTTTTCGTATTTGGCCCCATTTACCAAAATGGCCTCCTGGTAACACAGTCTTTGTTGCCCATAGCAACACACCTTGTTCACACCTCGTGTCTATATCCATGGTATCTATTGGGACATTGAGAAACCGGCCCCCCCAAAAAAAATATTGTTTATCCCGGGGCTAATTTTGCTCTATTTTTTTTAAAGTCCGCACTTTTTGTTCTGACCACTAGGTAGTATACCATGCTTTTGTCCCCGCAAGGAAAGGAAAAATTTGGGAAATTGAGAAAAATACTGAATTTAAAAACCCATACCCCTTTTCTTAGGCCTGCCATCATCGTAAGATTGTTCCGGTATCCCAAAAAATGGGGGCAAACCTGGGTGTGAACGCCCCAGGCCCCTGTTTACATGGCTTAATTGCGGGACGTATTTTGCCCCCCAATTACCCTGAAAACGGGGGGGGGCGGGGGGGGGGGGGGGGGGGGGGTTGGAGCTGCCAGCCCCAAACTTCATTATCCCGGGGCCCAAAACCCGTGAATAATTGAGGCACTTTCTCCCCCCCGCCGATTTCGCGGCGGGGGAGGAGACGTTTTTCCATAGCTCTCAGAAAATTTTGGGGTTACCGTAATGACTGGGAGTTTTTTTCCCCCGTTAATTTGTGCAGTACGGCGCGAATTTGGGGGGGAAATATGCCCCGAAAAGCCCCGTGAACATAGCCTCTTCACCTTTGTGAGCAAATTTCCTTCATAAAAGTGCTGCTCAGGGGGCCCCAAAGGGAAACCTAAACGGGCCCTTTTCAGGTTTGGAAAAAATTTTGAAAAATTGTAGAGGTCATAACTCTTAGAAAAAAAGCTGCATTCCGACAGTCCAGTCCTAAGAAGACACAACAGACGAATTTTTAAAACCGCACCGCAAACAATTTGGGAGGAAACTTTCTACCATTTGGACAAGAGATTTTGAAAATCCCTTCCGGGGGGATGCCATCATCAGTTTTTTTGTATTTCCCCCGGGGGAAATTCTCCTTTTACCGGGACGAATACAAATAAACTCTTTTAAGGAAGACCGGTGATATCTCCTGACATGTGTGAGAGAGCAAATACTCGTCCCTCCCCCCCTCCCATGACAAAAATTCTGGAGTGTCTTAACTGTGTTGTGCTGCTCCTCTGTTATTGCTTTGAGAAATGTATTACTGAATCTGTCAGATGGGTGTTAACCTTCCAGTTTGAAGGGGGGGGTCCCCTGCACTGCTGGAATGCAGACGTACCACACCCACAACTGGCAACACCCAGTTGACAATTTAGCAACAAATTTCTAAGTTGAATAAAAGGAAAAAAAACACGCTTTCGGCGGTGTCCCGATTTTTTGGGGAATAGGTGTTTACTAAAAGATATGCAGGAAAAGCCCCGGTCGCTTTAAAGGGAAACCCACAAAAATTTTTCTTTTTCCCAAAATTGGTAAACATAAGTGACATTTCATGATTTTTTTAATTGGGGGATTTTTTTTTTTTTTTTTATATATATAATTTTTTGTTTTTAAAAGTTTCCCCTTTTGCACATACTCTCGCTACTTGCCCTTTTTTTGAGCTTTATAGCCCGTGGGGAGGGTTTTTGTAATGGTCTTTCTTTAATATCTGTAATAACCTTTAAATTTAAAGACTCCCCCCCAAGCGAAAAAATTAGGGGAAAAGTCGGAAATTTTAAAAAATTCCATCACACAGGGGTTCCCCAACCTTACTCTTTTTATAATCAATATACCCGGGCCAGGGATCCCTGGATCATTTTCAGTTTTTTCGCACCTTATTTTTTCCCCCAAGCCGGATAAAGATCCCCTATTGAATTAAAAATTACCACCCCACTTGCTCAACTAAATTATAAAATTCAAAACCCAAAATCTTAGCAACCGAAAAAGCAAAATTTTTTTCCCTTTGATTTCCACCATCCAGAGGGGCTTTATCAAGGGAAGGCAGTCTTCAAAAAAATCGGACCAGCTGAAGGGGACGCCGAGAGCCATGGAGCCAATGCCAAATCTTTAAGGGCCTTTTAAACCCGGATGCCT